>CABFOQ010011017.1:4807-52274 GCA_900660455.1 Gephyroberyx darwinii | reverse complement strand
GCCGGAGTGGGCAGCAACTGCTCTTTCCAGGATTTTGCTGAGGAATGGAGATCGGCCAGTAGTTGTAGAGTTCGTCGAGTAGTATGAGGTGTTCTTTCTTTGAGGTGTTCACTGCACATGCTCTTTGTAGGCCTTGTGGTGGACGAGACAAGATTTCTTGTAACGGCTCTCAAATTGCCTGCCACGGGTCTTCATGGTGTGGAGTTCAGGGGTAAACCAAGGTGCAGGACGGGAGAAGGAGACAGTCTGGGTTTTGATGGGGGCCAAGACTCAATCAAGACTGCGTTATGAGCCGACCAGGTCTCAAAGATCATCAGACTCAAATCTCCTCATTATTCCCAGGGTACAATCTAAATCTGGTGAGGCAGCTTTCAGTTACTATGCACCCAGTCGCTGGAACACTCTTTCGCACTCGGTGAAACTCTTGCCTGTAGGCTAAAGTAGGCTAAAAACATTTCTTTTTTCAGATACTTTTAAAGATTGTGTTTGCTAAGGATGTGATGGTACGCTTTTGCCTTTGTTTGGAGGGGGGAACATTAAAGGAAATGGCAAGATGGTCGGAAACCAGCCAGACTCACTGTCAGTTTATTTTGTCTCACCTGGCTGTTGATAACGTTCACTCTACTGCCTCTTTAAAATATTTTTGCATATCCATCTTGTGGCAGACTGGGGCATGTGCCACCTAGAAACTGTGGAGAAGGGATTACATTCCCCAGCAGGCCACAGTCAGTCGGCCATCTTGCCCCAGCTGAACCAGATCACCAATCAGCCAGCTGGGAGCCGATTGCATTACAAAGACTTAAGACTTAAGACTTAAGAAGAGAAGAGAAGAGCAGACATGATCCAGAGGGCAGCCAGGGAGGTTGCTGGAGAGTCACTTCCCAAATTTGAGCGGTAAAGAGAAGTTTGAGTTGTAATTTGGTTTTACCACCTAGTAAATGTATCATTTTTGTTTGAACCTGGCCTCCATTGTGTTCTGTGACATGAACATGCCCTCAGACTGGGTTTGTGAATTCTGGCTTTTTCCCGGGGGTACCACAATCTACAGAAATTAAAATATATTTATTACATATTTACATGAGGGTACATATTATGTGCTTTATCCAACAGCAACTTGCAAAATAAAAGTATTTACCAATTCGAGCAAGACAAACACATTTATTTTCATTGTTCTACATTTAAAAAAACAAGTTAGATTGTTAGGAGCAACAAACTCAGCATCTATTGCATGCCCAACCGTCCTCATAGGGGGATCCCTCTCGGAGTAGTAGTGATATATGTATATATCAGCTTTATCATATTTAAGAGGCCTTTCTGGACTGCCTCCACTACAGTATTATGGTGTCTTCAAGTGGCCCTCATAAGCTCCAACTTCCAAGACATTCAACTGCTTTTGGTCAGTAATAATAACCAAATGTCATTCTGTTTTAGAAATAAATCCTCACTGAGCTTCATTATCTTGCAGCAGCAGAATTATTAGGAGTAAATGTGCATCAGCCATGTAATCAATGTTTTAATTAATTTAGTTGTATATTTGTTCTCCTGGATTTGTTAACCATCACTAGCTGAAGTTTTTCTAGCAAGTCAATCTAGGCTAAACAGTATTTGCTGTTGTCTCTTCAACACTGAAAGGACAACTTGTAAGTATTTACAAAATGCATGACAGAATTATAAAAAAAAAAAACCAATACGAATTAATTGCATATAATGTCATACTTATTAAATACATCTCTTTTATTGCCTGTTGTTCCACATTCTCAGCTATCTCTGCTAACGCCACAACTCGGCAACTTTGTTGGGTCGTTCATATAGTTTAAATGGTAATTCAGATATTCCCGACAGCAAACGAGGTCATGCACTGTATACTCCACCCACCGTCTTGGCTACTGACATACGAACCCCTGAACGTTCACACCTCTCAGTTTTAGTAGGTCAGCGTTTGTTTTGTGCAAAGTGGTCTATAATACTCGATCGAGTCAGATTGAATTTTTATTATTACTCTGATCAGAATGGAATTCATTGACAGTATCAAGAAAGTGACTCATTTTCCGTTGGATTTGCCTGGCTTTGGATTTGCCTGGCATCAATTGTTTATACTGCTTTGTTTAGCTGTCGTTGTGTTTAAATCAACTGCTCTGCTCATGAGAAGAATTGAGTTGGTTCAAACTTTTCAACTTTTTCCAGGACCCCCAGCACACTGGTTTTTCGGACATGTTAAGGAGGTAATTAAATCCCGAACATGCAATAATGCAGCAACAACTGCAGCATGAAATTTAAAATTTTAAATGCATGTGGTGCTTAGTTTTACAGTATTTATTCTCTTAAGTAGTGGATATGAAGAGCATTTGGGCAAACTATGTAACTGACCCAGACAGCACACTAACATTGAATCCAAGTTAATCAATGTTGCACCCTGGAACCGTCAATGTTATTTCAATCATTTATTTAACGTAACATTGAAACAAAATTAACCCTGCTTTATGTACAACAGGATTGACCATGTCAATCTCAGCTCCTTTCAATCTGACAATCCACAAATATCTACCACAAACCACAAATATTTCAGTATCCACAAACAATACGTTTTCACTTGTGTCTTGTAAAATGGTATCCAAATAAATTTGAATGACTTGTAAAAATGCAGAACTAATGCAGAAAAAATGTGAAATACACATGTAAAGGATTTTACAAATGGATCGAAATGTACAAATCCATGTAATTATATTTGCAGTCCCAGAACATTTTCAGATCTAAATTTTGCATGTGAACGTGTGTTTTCACATTTGTAAATCACAAAACATTTGTTTTTTGACCTCCTGACATTTCAAGTTCAAGTCTTTTATTGTCATGTACAGTATCACTTACAGTCATACTGGACAATGAAATGTTTGGGATGAGGCACGTTTCAACTGGGTAGGTATACATTAAATCACACATCTATATATAAAATACAAACAAAATAAGACAAATAAGGGCGGATAAACTAAAATAGTAATAGGAATAAAAAGTCCCTCCCTATTTATTTGTTTATTTTTGTCCCGTGTGGATTTGTAATAACTTTAATTTAAGAGTGCCTTTCAAAGTACCCACGGCACTTAACAAGGAGAGAGAGAGAGAAAGAGGAAAAACTAGGCTAAAAGGGTGGGCAAACAATAAGACCAACAAAAGGATTTTAAAAAGGCAGGGCCGCAGTTCAGCAACTGAAGGCTTAAGCTGCTTCAGCCGCTTTTTAAACAATTCGATGGACCCAACATTTTGGATGTCCACAGGGAGCAAGTTCCAGAGGGTGGGGACCGTGAAGGCTCTGTTCCCAAGAGTCCGTAAGAGTCCATCCATGTCAGAGGAACGGGGATTTTGGGGAGGGGGTTTAGGTGTGGAGGAGGTCTGATGGGTAGTGGGGAGCAAGGGCATGAAGGGACTTGTAGGTGAGGAACAGGATTTTGAAGGTGATACAGGACTTGACTGGAAGCCAGTGGAGATGGATGAGAGTCGGGGTGATGTGCTCCCAGGCTTTGGTGTGGGTCTGGAGATGTTTTTGAGGTGGTAGAAGGCAGATTTGGTGATAGACTTGATGTGGGCGTCAAATTGAAAGAGTGGAGTCCAATATGACACCCAGGTTGCAGACTTCTGAGGAGGGGCAGATGGAGCAGCCGTCAATGGTCAGGACCAGATCCCCAACCTTTCAGAGCCTTGGAAGCCACAACCATGAGCTCTGTTTTATTAGTGTTAAGTTTCAGAAGGTTGGATGACATCCAGGTTTTTGTAGAAAGAAGATCCACAACTTGCGCACCAAATGGGCATGTACCATTGCAAGCCAGTGGGTGGCGACAATAAAATATACAATATACATGAAGTAGGACCAGGATGTGCAGCGAAGGGATGGCATATTATATCCAAGTAATAAGGTATAAGTATAATAAGTATAAGGACTGAGAAGGGCAGCTTGTGAATGAATGGGTGGTACATACATAGAGAGTTAATGAATGACAATGAATGCTATAAAGAAATAAAAGGGAAATCAAAGGTGTAATCAAGGTTTCTCCATTCTCTTTCAGTTTAAACAAGATGGGACAGATTTGGACAGAATCGTGACATGGGGAGAGCAATACCCTTTGGCTTTTCCAATGTGGTTTGGTCCTTTTGTGTCAATCCTCACCATTCACCACCCAGATTATGCAAAAACTATACAGGCATCAACAGGTGTGTGTGTGTGTGTGTCTTTTTGATTATTTTGAACCATTCTGTTATACCACCAATTGTGTCAATTCAGTCAATGTCATAATAATATACCTAATACATGTTTTTTATAACCATAGACTGTTCTATGACCATTTTTCTTTCTCAACAGAGCCAAAGGATGATTTTGCATATAAGTTTCTTTCACAATGGATTGGTAAGATTGCATTACCTTTTTTATACAGTATATACAGTTCTGGTCAAGATTATTGGCACGATATTGCAAGATAATGTACAATATCTTCTGAAATAATTTGAAATTGAAAGAACTTTGATCTTCACACTTCACACATTCATCTATTGATTTATAACAGCACATTAGATATTGTCGAAGGTTGGTGTGAGTCGTTGAAAAAGCATCTCGCATGACAGCCAAAGATGTCAAGGCTGACCTGGAGAGGTCTGGGGTGGTTGGTTTCAGCCTGTACCAATATGCTAGACACTGAACCAAAAAGGGCTTAATGGTCAAGGCCATGAAAGACCCCACTGGTGAAAGAGAAACACAAGAAGGCCTGATATTGTGGAGAGAAATGTGCTACCCAGTGTCAGAAAACTGGGTGTCATTCAAAGGTCATGGTTCCTCCAGCAGGAAAACGACCCAAAACATTCAAAAGAAAGCATTAGACTGTTCTGGGGTAGCCAGCAATGAACCCTAATCTCAATCCCATTGAGAACCGATGTTGAGACGTGAAATGTGCAGTTGGTCAAAGGAACCCTTCAAACATCATTGCCAAAGGCTGTACAACGAAGTATTAGAGAAGGATTCCAATAATCATGGCTATAGCCACTTTTCAATTTTGAAGCTAATATTTGTCTTCTTATTATTTGATCATGTGCTGTGAAATAAAACGTGTGAAAACCAAAAGTTATTTCAATTGAAAATTATTTCAGATGATATTGTGCATTGAAAATGTAAGGGTGATTAGGGAGTTTATTTAGCCCCCCCTCTCTCTCTGTCTCTTGTTCTCTCTTTAGGAGATGGTTTGATAGTGTCAAGCGGCAAGAAGTGGTTTCACCACAGAAGGCTCTTGACCCCAGGTTTCCATTATGATGTTTTGAAGCCGTATGTAAAACTGAAATCAGATTGTGCCCAAACTATGTTGGTATGTTCATGGCAATACATACTACTATATAATTAATGATAATAGACGTAAAAATATATTAAAGATGATGAAAATAAAGCTGTCTGTGAACAATATTTCTGCACTGTAATGGTTGAGTAAATCAGTCTGTGGGAGTAAACACAGAATTTGTTTTGCCCACCTCATGCGGATGTGTCCCACCTCTCACTCTTGCCAGGACAAATGGGAGGATTACGCAAATACCAATGAGACTTTTGAATTATTCAAATGCGTGAGTCTCATGACACTAGACAGCCTCATGCAGTGCGCTTTCAGCTGCAACAGCAACTGTCAGAACGAGAGGTCAGTCAATGCTGTTTTCCCACATATCCTAATTTTAATTCTATCTTTTGAAGTTGTTTCTTGCTTCACCTGTCTCAGCTGTAAGTGCAGGGAATTTGTCTTTTAAAGTTGTCATCTCATTTCAGTGGAACAAACGCATACATCAAAGCAGTGTATGAGCTCAGTGATCTGATTAACCTGCGGTTCAGGTTCATTCCGTACCACAGTGAGATCCTTTTCCATCTCAGCCCACATGGTTTCAGATACAGGAAAGCATGCAGGGTGGCTCACAGTCATACAGGTTTGCTCTCAATGCATAATGTAAATTTGATTGATGACAATCTGAGCTGTCAGATCTCAGTGATGGGATAACCATGCATCTAATACTCTTCCATGATGCATTGATTTGTAGAGGAAGTCATAAGAAAGAGGAAAGAAGCACTAAAGGAAGAGAAGGAGCTGGACCGAATACAAGCCAAGAGAAACTTGGACTTCCTGGACATTCTTCTGTGTGCAAGAGTACGTCATGTCATTACAACCCTAATCCTTTGATTTTTTTATTATTTTGATATTCGCCCAATGTAATAGTATGAAGGAAGCACCATAACATTACATTTTACATTACAGTCATTTAGCAGACGCTTTTATCCAAAGTGAAGTACAATAAGTGCATTCAACATACATTCAACGGGCCTCGTGCAAGAACCATGCTTATGCACAGATTTGGGGCTCTATTTTCATGAATCAATGATTTGGGCGCAGGCAAGGAAAAAACAAATAGTTAAGAAGTAAATAGTAAAAAGCTATTCACATTATGAAGATGCATAAGATAGTCTGTAGTAGAGATGGCCCACTCCAAAACCATTTGCAGAATGAAATAATGTCTACTTCTTTCCAAGGACTCTAACCAGTTACTTTGAGCTAAAGACTCCATTCACACTTGTTCAGCTACTTTAGGAGGTGCAGGTGAATTCAACTTTTTTATACTAAGTATTATCTCTCTGTCTGTCTGTCTCTCTCTCATCTCTCTCTCTGCCTTTCACTCAGTCTATCTCTCAGTACTATTACTTCATACTGGTTATCATGGGCTGGTTTCTATTTAGTGGTTAGTGGTTAACGTTGCTGTTGTTTATGTAGGAAATCTGGGTTTGATATCTGCTCTGAATTGTTGTGTTTTTCTGCAAGCTGATCAAACTGCTACACAGACGTACTTTTAGCCTCAGCTACTTTTAAATATACATTCCACTGAAACACAATTTTTACTCTTCATTCTCTTTAAGTTTAATCCAGTTGCAAAATTCGACTTTTTTTTTCATTTTCTATTCCAAGTTTTATGCTCCGGTATTTTGTAAAATATTTGACATTCTTCCGTGTATTGATAATTAAGAGATTCTTTCTCTAAGAAATGTATTGCTTGAGTAATACCTCCTTAGCTAGCCCACACTGTACTTTTTTCTAATTAATTTTTCTAATCTAATCTAATTTAACATCAACAAATAGCACATCAGGTTCTCGGCTGTTTTCATCTTCTTGCATTTTATCTTGACTTAAGGATGAGAATCAGCAGGGTTTGTCAGACGAGGATATACGAGCGGAGGTGGACACCTTCATGTTTGCAGGCCATGACTCCACAGCCAGTGGCATTTCTTTCAGCCTCTACTGCCTGGCCTGCCACCCAGAACACCAGCAGCTCTGCAGGGAAGAGATCATCCACGTCCTGGATGGCAAGGACACCATGGAGTGGTAGGCCACTGTGTTAAGACTATTGTCATATTGTGGAAGTCAGTTACAATCGGTGCATGCACACTCAAACATAAGGTACACTAGGCCTGCAGTTTTCATTTGTTTAGAATACCAATCAATCTGTTTGCCAATACTGATATAGTGTATATCTATCTTGTTTTAAGGGAGGATCTCAGTAAAATTCCCTACACCACAATGTGCATAAAGGAATGTCTCCGCCTTTACCCTCCTGTGCCAGGAACGGGACGAAAAACATCCAAACCCATCATGTTCTGTGATGGAAGGAGTGTGCCTAAAGGTCATTGGTATATTTGTCTAACTAGAACACTAAATCTTTGTCATAAGATGACCACTAGATAGCATAATGATTTTACTGAAGGCCCCCTTTATAACCTTTAACCCACTAGTTACAGATAAAATATTAACTTGTATTTGTTTTGTCTCTGGAAGAGCTCCCTGTTAGCTTTATGGGCCTATGAACCTACTTTTCATTTTACTGTCAGCCTTGTACTATGTAAGTATTATAGTGCTTAACATAATGAAGCTATGGCCTGTTTGCAAAGTCACATCCTTTCACAATCCATTGTTGCAAGTCTAACTCATAATAAACCTTTCTTTTTTGTAGGTAGTATTGTTGCAACAAGTGTGTTTGGGATTCATAGGAATGCAACTGTTTGGGAAAACCCTCATGTAAGTGAACCCTTTGCAGATGGCAGATTGTCGTAAATTTTCTGATTCATGCTGAATACTGGCCACACGATTATGTCACGTTATTGTCAAGATATTTCCAGTACACCTACAATGGAATTTCATAGCAGAAAAAAAAATCAACTATTTAAAACATCAAAGGTAAACATCAGGTTTTGCTACCAGCGCCTCGGAGTCAAAAAGCAAGTTCTTATTTCTAGACCCACCATTTTGCAGCAACAATCATACCGGAAGAAATCTATCGTAGATGAGGCAGCGATACCACAAGACATGCTGAGTGTTGAGTACGAGACATGACACTCACTATTTCTCGTCTGGAAAAACTTGCTTGCTCTTACGCTATCACTATCGCTATATCGCTTTCTCCACCTCCACCTTTCTCCACCTACACATATAACCAGCAACTGAATGCTACAATTTCACAGTTGTTGAAAGTCATTCTCTGGAAACATAGGAACTCACAAACTAAAGTAGAAGTAGACGAGGCAGACTGAGGGAAAGTGGGTATACCAACAAAGTAAATTACAACACTTAATCACAAAATTATTTCTGGAATGCATTGAACATCACAGATTGATGATATATAAGAATATATCAGCAAAAATATCCAAGGGTGGATTTTTCCTTTAACCTCCAACTGTTCCAATGGAGCTGCTCAGTGGCCAATAATGGTGTTGACTGGTCAGCTCCCAAGTGTGAATGTGTGTAACTGTATTACACACATGTGTAACTGTGTGTAACTGTATTACACACATTCACAGCAACACAAGTACAGCGTTGGTGTAGAAAAGCATGTGTGCAGTAAAGGTTAGAAAATGTAAATATGAATTCTTATGATGACAAACTCTCTTTTGATTCTGTTTTGCAATTACCTATTGCATTAAGACACACAAAACAGCAAACTGCAGGACATTTATACCAAACTGACATTTTTCTTTTTTTTTCTTTTTTAATGTTGTTGTATCTTGAAAGGTCTTTGACCCACTTCGTTTCCTGCCAGAGAACGTTTCAAACAGGTCTCCCCATGCCTTTGTGCCTTTCTCTGCTGGTCCCAGGTTTGTACACAACTGATGCCATGTGACGCACTCAGGCTCTCAGTTCACAAGTATTGTCTAGCTACTTATTTACCTGGAAGTCTGAAGTCTGAAGTTTATAATGTGTACTGGCACAACAATAACCAGGGATTAGTGTAAACAATAGTTAGGTTGAACACTGAGTAACACAAGATTTATCCAAATGAATAACAAACCCACTGGAAAGACCTGTTAGTACTTGTACTTTTTTTTCTTCTTTTTTTTTAAATCATATTATTGTTCTTGCAAAAGCATTTGATTACTCTCCACATTGTTCTTCACATTGCTGTTACTTTAATTCATTTTCCTCCCTTAGGAACTGCATTGGTCAGAACTTTGCCATGAATGAGATCAAAGTGGTGATAGCCATGACATTGAAGAGATATCACCTGATACAGGAGCCCACTAGAAAACCCAAGCTACTTCCTAGACTGGTGCTTCGCTCGCTCAATGGTATCCACATCAAGATCAAACCCGTGGAGCTGCAACCATGAAGGGAAAGAGCTTCATCATCAGGGAAATATTTCTGATATGTTATGACATTAAATTGACGCAAAAAAAAATCTATTAGATGATGATTAATATTGCAGTATTTTACAATTTATGTTGTGTTAGGATTCTGTTTCCAACATTTGAACTAAAAGCATCGAAATAAACATGCAGTCAAATGTTCTTTCAGTTGGCATAAAGACAAGTTAAATGCATCTGATGAAATGTGTCAAGTACATGGAGTACATAATCTACTGAATAGGTTAATATATAGCCTGAGCGGATTTTCTGGTTCTTTTTGCCTTTTTAAAAAAAACATTTCAGCTACGTAAACATTAACAACATTAAGTTTCCTCTCACTGTGTGAAGGGTCCCAGTTGATGACTCACGGTGAGAGTGGTTGTTGAATAGGCAGACACCTCAAATGGTGCTACAGCATCAGCTGATGTGTCACCTGCTTATTCACTGCTGCTGCCTCCACATCTCTCACCCACCACCACCCAGCATCTACCTGCGAGCTGTTTCTTTGTTCTGGTTCCCGTGGGGGAGGGGAGACAACTGGTCTCTCGCTGCTCTCACTTTTGTCTGACTTTTTTGATTTTTTATTTATGATTATGATTTGCAGGGAGTGATATGTAAATGATCTTTTCATGCCAAAAAACCTCAATTACAAATTCCATATTCAATATGAGTTGTGTGACTCTTTCTTCATGCAATTGCTGAAAGACTTTGCCAGTATTTTACCTAATACTTGAGGACTTTTCAGTAAACTTTGCAGTAAAGAATAACGAGTAAAGAGTAAGTAAAATTTAACAATTAACCAGTGATGGAAATACTGAAAAAAAAGTCAAGAGTTCTGAGTGAAAATTTCTGTTATTATTTACAGTGTTATTTGATTACAAAATCCACACACACCCAAAGGGAGGACAAAAATATGGGGCATGTCATCAGTACATTTGTACAAATGTAACAGCGTGTTGATTTTGTTTTCGTAGCTCATAACTTGAGCTTGAGAACCTGGAGTATAGCCTACACACACCAATTAAATAGTGTTACAGCAAGTCACTAAGTGTTTGACTTTGGCCTACTATAGTTTGTGTTGGTATCAGTTGCTATGTCTCAATTCATGTCTGAAGTACATACACAATCCTAATTGTAAATAAACTGTCCTGTACACTGCAGCATGTGAAAAAGTTAACATGCTACATTCAAACCTTAAAGGCTGAAGCATCATGTCATCAGTGTGGCCAAGCATCATGTTGTTGTCTGTGACTGGTTAACTTTACCAGCATGTCTTCTTACAGCAATTTTTAAAAAAGCATTTTTTCTACTTCCCAAATTTCTGGTTATTTTGTCAACTAGTCAATTAATCAAACCTGGAAAACCGTAGAACATCCTGGTATTTTCAGTATACTGGTGTCGGAAAGAAACTGCGTACCAAACCATTTTAAATTTCATGAAGTGAAACAGCTTGTACTGCACACTATTTGGACAGGGCAAATGGCTTGTTTCCCAGAGAAATATCTCACCTATGTGCAACTGTCGCCATCTATTGGCTTGTAGGATATATGGACTACCACTTCAGAGTACATCACAGTAGATATAAGTCACGTATGTCTAACATGTCTCATTGAAATTGAGTGTGTAGAAAAGGAAATTGATCACCTTACGTTTGAAATTATTTTTTATAGAAACTGGCTTCATGTCAAGATACTTTGACCTTCATCACTTCCTACAGTAAAACATCTCTTATAAAAGTTTTTTTTCCTTTGCGTAATAGCATTATCAAAATATTTATGAATAAAGTGAGTGAAAAAAAAATGTTTAGTAGAAAAAAATACTACAACTTGATATCCAACACATCAAAAACATAATTCAACGACCCATCATATTCACGTTGCCTGACCCTAACAAGACATGTACACCAATCCACCACTCTGGAGCACAAACGCTCCCTGCCAACTCTTGTAAATTTAATTTGGTTTACAATGAATGAGCTGTATTCAGGCCAACATATCGAACGCTTATGTAGAGCTGTAGATGACACTGTAACGGACGCCGGGGAAATCGGTGGAATGCCTTTGAAGAGTTTTTGTGATCACGGTGGAGTAACACACCTATATAAAAAAAAAAAATCAAAATAATCTGAGAAGTGAATGACTCCACCTCTGCCAGGTCACAGTCCCTGATGTCTCTACTGGTAACCTGAGAGTCATGGGTTTTGTGAGAGTGGTCAGATGAGTAGGGAAGGGGTGGGCTTCTTGCCCGGCCAAGCCTCTTTGGCGTACTTCTTCTTGCGTGGCTCGTTGTGGGTGTCTGGGAGGTAGGGGCCTGTGACAGGGGTGGGGTTGAGGGTGACAGGGGGCAGGGGGGACTCTGGGGCCAGGTCCACTTCTGGGGCTGGGTTAGGAAAGGGCAGAGGAAGCCCTCCCAGGATGGCAGCCCCTCCTGGGGCACCTGTAGGTTGGTTCTCATGGCTAGTGGGAGGCAAGTCCCCATAGAGACCACCGCTCAAGGTGTAGTTGTGGATGCGTTTTGAAGTCAGGTCCTCAAGCCCCAGAGTGTTTTGGCCCTCCAATCTCCGTTTCTACAGGCGACAGGATAGCAACTAGGTTAAACATCAGGTACAACATCAACAACCTTAGGAGGTCATACATTTAACCGGTTGCTTTCTAAGATTGTGCCACATAATGTGCCATTTGCTTGACGCTTTTATCCAAAGCGCTATAGAACACTATATGAGTGCATACATCTTGTTTTAGTACGGGTAGCAACAACTGGTAGTGTTTGTTCCTTTCTCTACTCGATAAGCAACACAGAACTGGATCATTCATTTTACACAGAGCAGCACTTTGCTCAGTAACCTGAGATCAGAACACTGTGTACTATGTTGAACGCAATCAAGCATTATTAAATGATGGCTTACCTTGATGGGGACAACAGCAGTCTGTATCATATTCCTGAAGCGTCCCACTGAGGGGTCTATATCCTCTGTAATTATTAAAACCAAAATTCTTTAATACACCTGACCGATTGTATATCAGCGATATAGCTTAAGAAATATTTTTTCAGAAATATTTAACAAAAGTATTTTTGTTTTTACTAGTGCTTGTGAATGCAAACCAAAAGCATTTTAGTGCCTTTCAATATTTCAAACATACAGACACATTGACAAAATGCGACACTACAGGACGACGCCAGCTTAGCTTTGATTTGTACCTGGGTTGATGATGTCGTCCTCCTCATTGAAGGTGACCCTGGAGTTCCTCCTCTTCCTCTTGGGCCTCTGGATCTCCAGGTTGCCCTCCTCGATGGTCAGGAGGGAGATGCGCTTGTTGTGAGCTGTGTTGAACTCTGTCAGGTTCTGTCAGAATGAAAACATTGGGGGGAAATGTGTAATCAGGTAATATCGGTGTTCCAAGATATAATCAGTTACAAACTGATGATAATGAGTTAATTTAGTGATTATCACTAGAGGCCTGCGCTCAAAAAACAATCTAAGGTACAGTTATCATGATTAGGGATGAAGCGATCAGGTATTCTGACTGCCGATTGAAATGATTCATCTAACAGACTCTCTACTAACAGCACATCATCTAAAAGTTCACAGCAAACATAGTCTAAGCATTATCTAAACATATAACAAACAAATATATGTTTGTGTGTGCTTGATAACTGAGGCGTTTACTCATCTATAGTGCATGACATGGTTTTTTTTGTTTTTTTTAAAGCAGCACAGACTCTGCAATCTGTCATATATATTAAACCAGTTCTAATACATAATCCTGTGAAATTCAAAACAACGTGAAAAATGAACTGTCAATGTTTATTAACACTGGAAATAGTGAATGAACACAACAATCAAACAGGCTCAAAACACTTCAGACTGGAGCAAAACAACCATGTGTCTCTCTCTGAGGGGCGCTCTTGGCAATTATGAAATCAAAAACAACATCCCTGCAAATTGGGTCATTACATTTATCTAATTATCAATAACAAGTATTACCAGAAATCTATGAAAAAAGTATTATTGTAGGGAAGGACCCAGTATTTGACGGTATTACTGCTGGCTAGGTGGATTGTGTTCGCCCTTGTGCATGGATTAGAACAGAGTAACAATGGTGGAAAATAGTAGCCCTTTATTCCTCTTCAATACTCTTATTTATACCAGTGTTTAGTAACACAAACTGTATGTGTGGTTTCTGAAATACACAGAACATAAATACAAAAGTATAAGTACACTAACTTATGACTGTACCTTGGAGTAAATATGATGCAATATCAACAGGTCTGATTACATCCTTACTATAAATTAACAAACAGACTGAATACTGACCTCTTCCTAGTGAGATACTCTGATCCATCTAGTCACTCAGACTAAACACTGAGGTACACTTCTATATATGTGCTGTGGCTTCCCTCTTGTGGCCGGACGTGGTAATACAGCTTAAATCAACAAGACACGTTCATAGGCGGCACTATACAAAGACTAACGTCTTATTACACAAATTACACTTATTACACGGAAATCAAACAGGTACAATTATTCTTAATTACCGATATAACCACAGACATAAATGTACACTATCAGTATATGAACCAGCTAATAAATCCCTGGCCGGAAACCATTGCTAGCAAGCATAGGGCTTATTAGATGTAACGGGCATCTCTCGTAGTACACAAACCTAATGAATATATACGCCAATATGTCACCTAGGATAATATCGGGAACAAACTCACATGGTCATTTACGCACACAGGCACTTCGTTTGGAACAGACTCAAACCAACGTTATTATCAGCTTAATGCTACTGAACAATTTACGGAGTTACTCACCCTCACCCTCGTCACGCGAGATGAGAGACGCGGCCTTTCTTACAATTATCATTATAAGAATATTATGAGCTTTTTCTTTTAACTGGTTCATACTTCATAACATTGGCATATTATTATTATCAAGAAACTCAATGAGCTTACCTCCAGCTCAGTCTCTTCCTCTGGTAGTCCAAGCAGTCCTTTCAGCTCCTCATCCTCTCCTGTCTTACTGTCTCCTGTGCCAGCTGTTCCTTGGGTCTGGGGTTTCTCTCTGATGGTGTAGGTCCGCGTTGAAGCCCCAAAAGATATTGTAGAATCTATGGGAACTTGCTGAGGCTTGTGCGCCTCCAGACGGATGTGTCCAAGGTAGGTACCATGCGCTGAGGTGGAGGCAATCAAATGTTTAGAATTATCCAGGTTGTTTGGACAGATTATTCAGATAGTTTTCAAATGTTACAGATTTTTATGGAACTGAATGGGATATGGTTCAACCCTGGTGGTAATGCATGTGCTGTTTTCAACGTCACACTATGCCTGTGTGACTGAGAAGTCAAAAATATCCAATATTGTTCTAAACAGGGTCTGAAATTCACTTATTGGCCCACCTGCCAAGGGCTGGTAAAAATGTACCTGCCGAGAATAATTTTTACTAGCAAAAATAATTTGATATTTTTAATAGAGTATCAATATAATATTTCAATGTTTTATTTTGATTGGTAAGAGAGCGTGTATGGTGGTCAGCATGGAAGATGTTTGAAAGCGGGCAAAGACCAAAGCCATTACATTATACATATTATCCATTATATATTATCGAGGCATTGAAAAGTTATTGTCTCAAAACGTTACCTGCCAGTGTGGCTGGTTTGTTGATTTATCCACCAAAGACAAATTTTACCGGCATTTGGTGCTTACTTTGCACCTTATACTGTTTGATACTTAGTTATTTACTTATTTACTTACTGTATTATTACCTTTTTACTTAATTGACTTATTTTTACTGTGTAAAGTTGAGTTGACCCAGAGGACAAGAATTTCACTACTGGTAATGATGTTGCGTTGTTATCTAGTATGTGACAATAAACTTGAAACTTGAAACTTGCTGGTGTTAATTTCAGACCCTGGTTCTAAATACAAAAGAAGTATATCAATAAAACTGTTCTGATTTTGAATGATGTCTTACTACTGTTGAGGTCTATGAGAAACACCCTCTTTAGGTGTTTGTGGTAGACCAGGGCAGCATGGGCACGGGAGCATGACTGATGGTCAATGGTGAAGTCACACCAGTCCGGGTTCCTCCCAAACAGGTAGTACTTCTTCTCATCTATGATCAGTTTCTACAGGGGGAGAGACATTTTCAATGCGTCATAGCCATAAAAGCAGTTATGAAAGCAGTATCTTCAACATGTAAATAATCTGTAATGTGTCTGTGCCCCTGAGCCATAACTCAACAGTGTCGCTTCCCACTGAAAAGCTTAAATCTCAGGGTTGATATTGCTGTGGCACCGTTTTGAAACCAGACAGCCATAAGAATCCCAGTGTACAGCACTACTGGAATGGGGTGTGGACTGTCAGGTTTGTATCTGGTGCAATTCATCTTCACTCTCCACACAACATTAGCAATGTACAAATGTAAACCTGTTGAAAGATTACAAGATTATAGTCAAATTATTTTCCTACCTCTACTAGTTTGTCTCCCTTCATCACATCTAGATGGAGCCCTTGGGGTGGCTTGCCTGCCCTGGAATCAAACAAATGAAACAATAATACACAATACTACATAAGTGTCCGAACTTCAAGCACAGGTGGTAAGTGGATAAATATAAATGAGAAATAAATAAAATGACGTTATTTCACTTTTCATGGTTAAAGGTTTTTGGTTTTTTTTTTTTACTTTGACCAGCAGCTAGGATAGGGAACTCTGACTGACCGTCTGCCCACAGGCCATGCCGAAAAAATTGTGGTGGTTTTCATCATCTATTATCATCTGAGTGTTTTTGACTCTGCGATCAAGTGCTTATGTCATTTAAGCCTACTGTAAGAATGGCTGATACTGATTACTGATATCACACTATAATAATTTATGAGGTGTTTACACTGTATGTTTCATAAAATATTTACTGTCTTGCAAGGATAGAGGACCTACAGCGCTGTTATAAGATATATAGGTTATAAGATATTTATAAGATTGATACAAGATTACATTCTTTAAACTATATGAAGCTAATTACATTAGCTAACTAAATGTTGTTTTTTTATGAACAGAAGTGTAAAGCTCTGACAGACAACCAAAATAAAATATATTTGCTAATCTCTACCTCAAACCTAAGCCTCACATCAAACCTTGAGTGTGCAACCTACTGCACCCCAAGGCAATTGCCAAGAAGCATGAACAAAAGGGTGAAAGCACATACCAAAAAAGCAATGCTTTTGCTTTAACAGAGCCAAACAGGTCGCATCTTATCACGAATTACGTGGTTGTTTTATGAAAAAGTGTGCATGGCCTTTAACGTTAACTCATAAAAACGTTAGCCAGCTAACATTATTGCTAGGTCAGGGTGGCGATAAGGGTTGCAAAACATGAGAATTCTGAAAATAAAAAAATCGCCTGTTTGAATCGATGCAAGGGTTGTGTTGATAACTGATATCCTGAATGAAATGGAACATTATAATGTTGCACCATGCTATTTGTAAGTTTGGCTTGTAACCGCTCATGTTAACAGCTAACTGTGGCTAATCTTAGCTACCTTCATCAACCGCTAGCCACATGAAGTAAAGGCTGCTCATTGATTCAAAGCAAATAAACGACTGAAAGTGGTAGCAGAGTAACGTTGATAATCTTTGAAACATAACGTTAGATGTCCAGCCTTTGCATTTGCTCACCATGATGGACAATCGAATGGAGGGGGACTCTCTTTGCTTATTTTAGTCGCCATCTTTCTTCATCTTCCCAAAGCCGAACAGCACATTGGGTAAAGAGCACCTCGGGTTCCTGGGAGTTGTAGTTCTACCCAAATTTGGCCTCGAGTATACCTGGATCGATAAGGACACTGACCGGTTATACCCATATAGCCATACAATGAATGAATGAATGCATGAATGACATTTATTTTCGTGTCATATCATGAACGCTCCATCTCTTTAGGTATTACAAGACTCAATACTTAATAACAAACAAAGCTTCCAAAATCAAGATTCATATTTTCAACATACATCCCGGTACCCCTTCATTCACCTCCACAAAAATTAAGAGATACATTTGGATAAGCATTTGAAGTCCATGCACACACACACCCATGGGCATCCCCACATGTGCATTTGTGCATTTCCATCCACCCACATGCCTCTCAGGCAGTTCACCAATAAAGCATATACCACGTCAGAAGCATATGCTTAAACATCGTCAAATATAGTAACTTACTGTTCTATCCTTAAGACTAAAAAGACAATAGCTATAGCACCTGCTGTGTAATCTAGCACTGGGCAAACATGTATTATATAGTTTGGTATAAGTAGTATAGCCGTAGATATTTATAATTACTGGTATATTCTGTGACCTGCTCTCCAAAACAAAACATATAATAGAGTGTGGATAGTGTGGGGACACAGTTCTATGTAATTTTATTTTCTCCCACTCTCTCTCTTTATCATGTTAAATTGTCTGATCTTTGTAATTCTTTTGTAAAGAATGGCAAAATCAAGGTTCTGTGCTACAGAAATTAAAATGCTATACTGTTTATATATTCCATGTAACTACATTATGGCTATAGGAGCTAAATAGCTTATATATATAGCTTATGTCAGATATACAACACGCCAGATCACATAACACGCCTTAAGTGATATCACTAGGCCTGAGTGTGTGAGTGTGAGCATTATACGAACAACCAACTTCCTCATTCACTCTTGTGGTTTTTCACTGAACGAGCACCTCCCGCTTATGCTGCTTTTGTTACTGCTCCTTTTTTGACTGCATGACATTGTGGCAGCAGTGATGGCAGGCATGGGGACTGCTGTGTCGCTACAACAATTCATAGCATCTTTGGATAAAACTTGTCTACCGAAAGTTCTCCAGGTTTGCTCTGGGGTGTACTTCCAAGGTAGGCCTTTCCATAAGTTACATTTTATTATCTTTGAGCAGTGTGTGGTTGAAATGAAATGAAACTGTACAAATGAAAGTGTACAACATATCATTAATAGATTGTTAATGATGTTACTGACAAATATTTCATATTGGTGTACTGGATGTTGTGTCCCAAGATAAAGAAACATGTTGTACATTACATGAGGTTATAGTTGAACCTATGTGTACTCATTCGCTACTCATGCTTGTATGTACTTGATACATCGGCTCATTGTTGAACATCCCTCTCACTTTGTTTCTTTCTCTCTATACATTTTATCTTTCTGTTTCAGGGTCTATATATGAGCTTTCTGGCAGCGAGGTGTGCTTGTCCACTGGGGATCTGATGAAGGTCATTGATATAGAGCTTCTATCAGTCAGCTGTGAAGACATCGGCAACAATGAGAAGTTTGAATTGCCAATTAACCACAAAGGTAGGCCTGAGCCATAAAGAATATTCTCATAAAATCCCTTAATCCCTTTCTAACAACCTTTGCTTTCTCCCAGGCTTGTACACGTTGGTTCCAGAGAAGATGCCTTACAGTACAGTGGAGGAGATGGTGAGTTTGAGGCCCCTGGGCCTGGACTCTTGCCTCCCTTTCGCTTTCACCAGCCGCTCTGAGATGACCTTTGACAACTTCACCTTGGGGGCCGGGAGAGCAGTGACTATGCTCTCTGTGGAGCAGTGTGAAGGAGAGGAGGGTCAGGTGCGCTGCCATCTCCAAGGACAACAGGGAGCCTCGGCGGAGGTGCTAATCCCTCTTTCCTGCCAAGGGGAGTTCTATGAGTGTGAGAGCAAGGAGTGCTTCACTCTCCAGGAGATCATGTCCTCGCCTCACCTGTGTAGCCGTAGGTTTCGCTTCAGCAATACCACCATGTGTGGTCGGCAGCTTTTCCTCAGCCCTGTATACCAGGTCCGGGCCATTATGCACCGTGAGTATGAAATATACTGACATGTATGTCCTCTATAAAAAAAAAAGCTATATGCAGCTTACATAGAAGTGAATAGGTTGTTTTTTCTTTACACATTTGAAAACATGAAGTGGTCAGCATAATGGATGATCTGAGTGATAGTGAATCCATTGTAGAATTTATTTACATTTGGATAGTATCGTATCAAAAATGATATTTTGCATGTGTGTTGCACAATGTAGGCTATGAGTTTTGCTGTGAATTATGAAGTGAAGTTATCAGTGCATTATAAGCGTGTCCTCTAAACCCCTAACATAATTTATCCCACCTTGCTATGTTACACAGTGAGGAAGAATGTGGTGAAGTTCCCTTCCAGCTTAGAAGTGGATGTGATGGATGTGACTGAAGAGTGTAAAGATCTGCATTTCGTGATCCCACTCACTTTGACAGAGGTCCTTTCCCAGACAGACGAAGTCTTCCCCACCATGGCAGAGATACTGGAGGGCCCAGAGGCCCGGCCTTTATTGAACTATAACTGGTTGCCAAAACTTAGCAAGGGCCACCACCTGGTCCTCCACAGGAAAGGAACCTCAGCCATGGTTCTGGCCTCCAGCTTAAAGGGACGGAAGGCACGGCAGTACTTCCTGATATCTCAGTGTTATGGTGGACGATTTCGGAGGAGGCCAAGAGAGTTTAGCTCGGTGTACGAACTGTATGTTGCTTCAGCACGGGCACCAGGTCTCAGGGTTAATGTAACAAGAAACAGCGAGGAGGTGGAGGAGGAGGGCCTGCCTGCCCTCAGTGTGGGGGAACAACTGGAGGTTATACGCTGTGAAAGTGTTGAGTTGGCTTGTGGAGGCAGCGAGGGACAGAAGCAGACCACTGAGGCTCTCATTTGTCAGCGCCTCCAAGAGCTCGATGATGATGATGGCAGTGATGATGAAGCGGAAGTCAAGCAGAGGGATGAGATTGAGGAAGTTATTTTGCCATTGTACATGCAGTGTCACTTTGTAGAGAAGCTAACTGATAACAGGAAGTATAGACTCAAGGACGTGAGCAAAGATTTTATTCTGCCACTGGATGTTAAGGTGGTGAATCGTGATACAGAACTTGAGACAGATCCTCTGGTTGGGTTCCCATCACTCAGACTAGAGGGGGCCATGGTAGAGCCCACCATCCAGGCAAGCCTTCCACACAGTCCAGAGCACTGTTTCGAGATCCCAGTCCGCTGGCTTTCTATGACCATCTCTTTAACACAAGAACCCCTGCCATGGCCCGAGGATAATCCCCCTAAGTGTCATGTGGATACAGTTACTGAGGTGACAGACTTATTCTATTATGAGTTTCGCAAACAGGATGACTCAAATGACCCTCCACCACCGCGGCCACCAAAGCGAAATCCATTATCTTCCAGGTCTTCCAAGAAAACTACATCAAAATCCACAAAAAAAAAGTCTAAGCCAGACAATCCATCAAATCTCAGCATCCTTACTACAGGGTTGAGCAACTTGACCATAAATAGCCAAAAGAGGCCCCCTCCTCCCCCACCTCCGGTAAGAATTGCCAATTGTCTTTTTTATCAACACATCAGCAGTTTGTTGAGGGAAATAAGTCAGACCTGTAATAAAAACAAATGCTTCCGTCTTCCTATCACTGTGCAGGCTGAGGCAGATGATGTACCACCACCAATCAACCCCAGAAAGCCCATGGCTGGATTTAAATCAGGCAAGGCTCTGCCTAACACCTACGTGAAAGCTGAGGGGTCTAACCTAAACGGTAAAGGTCTATATGCACATTATATCATAAGTCAGATGGCACTTGAAATAAAGTCAAATTAACGCTAAATAATTCAAGCTTGATTATTGAAACTGTACTCTTTTGTCCCAACAGTGACGCGATGTGATGTCCAGGCAGATGTGGACAGCGACCATGACTACGAATCTGTGGATGAGACTTTGGCAGAAATGATGAAGAGAGCTCAAGAGAACGTCTTGTTCTACTGAATGCTGAAATGATGCAATATCACATGGGTGAACGTGTGACTGAGGCAAATGTTGTGTTGCAGTTTAAATGTCTTAATGTTACTTTGAATGTATTTCTATGTAAAATATGGCAGAGCTTTGTCTTACACTGTTAAATTACAGTTCAGCCAAGTAAAATGTATAGGAGCCAAAAAGGTTTGATTTGTAGCAAATTCCTCGTACAATTGATTTCTTTCTTTGCAAAACACTATATATCCTGAGAAAAAAGATGCTATCTGGAACTAATTTTAAAACAGCTTATTCTGTCCTCAAAACCATATTCTTATCTTGGCCACAGTAGCCTACACTGTATCTGAAATATAACCCATGAAATTGTTTGCAAGCTTCCAGTGAATGTCCAAGTCAATGGGCTTTGCATTCATCTGGTCAATAAAAAAAATGTAAAAGTTTGTGTTTCCCTAGCTACAGTAAATGGTTGTCTAATAGGTAGCATGGTTATACTAGGGATGAAGGATTTATGTGTTGATTAAAGTAGAAATCATAAAAGTTGATTTATTCCTGGCCTCCACAGGGAGGCCAGAGTACAGGGTCAGCTACACAACACTGTCCCTGGTAGGGACTCAGTTCCTTGCTCAAGGAAACTTCAGCAGTGCAGATGCTTGCCAACACAGGGGCTTGAACCCAGGTTCAGAGGTTCATTCTAGTCGTTCTAACCACTAGTCCACCCCACTGAAAAAATGTCATTGCTGCTGCTTCTCACTTTGTCAGACACCATTGCTAGCAATCGCATATTCAAGAAACTCATCTAGCAATGATTCATTCATTGTCTTTACCTGTTTAATCCTTTTCATAGTTGTGGGGGTTTGAGGAGACTGTGCTTACCAGAGTGGAAAACATCTTCTCTTCCACCCATTAGGCGGAACTGAACATAAGTGCTATAGATAAGTTAAATCAAATTCCTTTTTTTTTTTTAGAAATGATTCCATGATAGATAATTTAGCACCAACTAATTTCCAGTGTACTGTCACCAAGAAAGAGGATGTAGGTATTGCAACTTCCCTGTTAAATGCTCCTCTCATTTTAAAAGTATTGTTGAAGCAATAAAGAAAGCCAACGAAGCAATGAAGTTCATCATTCCTTTTAAAGATGAAGCCGTGGTTTCTATTACCGTGACATACATTCTCAATTAATCTGCAGCTACATTGTGTACTATAATATTTTTAGAAAAGATATTTAATTTTGGCAAAAAGTTACAAAGACAAGAACACAAATAAATTGAGTAATTCTGTTCCTAATTTTTTAAAATTACAAAATGCTTTACAGTGGAGAGGGAAATATGCAATTATACTATATTAACTCCTAACAACATGGTCTTAAACATCAAAAGCATTGACGAAATATAAGAAGCAACCACAGTAAAACAGGATGTGGGAACACTAGGCAACACAAAAATTAAACCATGAGAAGCTGTTCAACTAACAAGAGAGTTGTGATAAGTTGTGATTGGCTTCAGGGGTTAGCTTTGAATGCAAGTTTCAACATATATCAGTTTGAGCTCAAACGGGTAAATCACTGGTGTGTGTGCTGGTGGAGGTGCTGCGATCTAGTCATCATTGTCTGTTGATTTGAAGTGGTCCTCGTCGATAGTGGAAAAGATGTGACCTTCGTTGCTTAGGAACTCCACTGCTTGCCTGTCAGGGCAGACAAAAAAGTGATGTTTAGTATTTCTGCAGCACTTTTCTTAAACACTTGGTAGTGTCACACACAAAAAAACAAGGGACTTTTGTCTACTCAATACAGCCTGTTGATTGCCGTGGCTGCCATGGCTCTTTCTGCAATGAGCAAACTGGAGGTGGTGAGCAGGCCCTGGACACTATAAACTATAAACATGTTTTATAAATCTCATCACTTCATAAATAATAATAAATCTAACTATTGTGATTATACAGGAGAGCACATACTTCAGTGATATTCTGTCACTGCTAAAAACAATTGAGAGACTTTCTAAAAAGTAGAATTGTCCTGCCAGTTGGTTCCAGAAAGGCAGCAGGTACAAAATGATATTAGCCACAGGCTGGTCAACAATACAAGCAGGCAGCAGTCTCTCAGGCAGCAAAATGACACCATGAGCCTTTTTAAAGGCAGAGCTGTTCAACCTTTTAGAGGAGCACACACAATGTGGGTTGCTTTTTGTGAGCCGACTAACCACGATGAAGAAGCAGCGGGGTTTCACGGTACATAGACGAGAAGGGAGCTGTATCTATATAGGCAGCTTTAAAAACCAGGGTGAAAAGTTCAAGTTCAAGTCATTCATTATCAAATGTGCAGCATCACTTACAGTCATACTGTACAATGAAATGTTTTGGACGAGGCACGTTCCAACATGGTAGGTACACATGAATCAAAAAGATAAAATAGAATAAAATAAAATAAAAGTAGCAATGGAACAGGTTAAGGGCGAAACTAGAATAGAAGAGAATGTATGGATATGTGAAGCAGCAGGTTTGGTAAACATGAATGATCTAGAGCTACAGGTGTGCAGGTATAGATATAAAATAGATAGATGGTTCTTTATTGTCTCCAAGGGGAAATTGCAGTTAGCAGAAGCAGTACAAGACTGGAAGAAGCACACATCACTATCCAATAGTGAACTTGATCAACAGGCTGTATAAAAGATATCCTAAAAATATACATAGAGAAAGTGGCAGTAGTTGTCAACTCTGATCATTAAGAGTCAGTATGGAGCTCATTGGATGTGTTGTGCGTTTCTGCTAACTGAGTGTTATATGTTGGGATTAGCAGTTGAGGTAGCACCTTTTCTAATCGTGTGAATGCGCCAGACATTCAGAGACAAATATTAAAATGGAGGGGAGAACAGTCTCTTACTTGATGACAGCCAGACTCATGCCACTGAGTCTCTGCTTTAGGTCCTGAATGCTGATTCCCTGGGCATCTGGACAGCCTCTTATCAATCTCAGGACCTTAAGAGAGGAGGCAAGGATATCACTTATCATATCATATTATTATTATTATTATTATTATTATTATTATTTTTAATAATAATAATTACATCAACTGTGTACATTTTTTAATTTAGCAAACTTGTATGTCGTGTCATTATAATTATTTACTCTGCATGAAAATGTATGGCAACAAACTTTGAAATGTTCCAAGTTCAAAATGTTTTTGCTGTAAATGAGTTAAGATCTCTGAACCTGTGATCTTCAGCAGTCTCTCAAACCACAAATACCCTATAATGGAACTACATAAAATAACTATATAAGGGAACTTTCTTTCCAAACCCATTATGTACCCTCACCTGATTCTGATTTGGGTTTAGACCATTGGTAGCCATGTCATTGGCACCCGAGTAGCCTCCTGTCATTCTTCCCATGTTCCCCATGCCAGACGCTGACATGGGCATGATGCTAGTGTTCATTCCTCCTCCACCACCCATCTGAAAGAGAACCAAAACTAAGTGATGACAGGCTGCCTGGTTAGAGCAGAAAATTACATCCTCAAAAATAAATAATTTGAAATGTGACAGCAAATTTGACTAAGTTAAAAAAAAAGTTAACAATTGCAAAATTAATACACAAACACAGTGGGGCATACACTGAAACTGGATATACAGTTGGATATCAGTTTATAGTTGCCCAACAAACTGATTGTTGGTGCTTCTAAGTTAAACACAGATATTGTGTTTTTGTTAACATGTCAGTATCTTTGGAGCGTTAGCACATGATGCTTGGCTGCTAATGCTTAATACTGACAGCAAACATTAATTTCATTTCCCAAACCCACTTATTCAGCGTCATGGGGGAGCTGGAGCCCATACCAGCATGCACTGGGCAGAAGGCGGGGAAATACCCTAGACAGGTTGCCAGTTCATCACACATTAATTTAGAGTCTACCAATCCACCTGAAATGCTGTGAGACGACATTGCTAACCACTGAGCCGGAGTCATAATGCCTGGAAGTATTGATAGGAATTGCTAGCGTTCCTAAATTATTAATTCTTGACATTTTGTGCTTGTCAATAATGATCACAGTATGCCTGTGCTAATCTTCCCAACACTGGTTGAACCTGCACAGTTCTTACCGCGGTCTGTGGTTTGCTCAGTAGCATGTGTGCTTGCACCACCTCCAGCATGTGTGAGGTGATTTCATTCATGTCCTCCAGGGGCCTGATGCTGAATGCCACAACAGACCTGTGATTCTGAGACAGACAAGACAGGATGAGTTCACATGAGGAACTACAGGCTTGTACTGAGAACATTTATTAAAAGCTGTTCACATCCTGCCTTACATTCATCTAGGGGTTCTGCAAATTGAACAGGAACTACAGTTGCTCATTAGACCACAAACTTCACACTCACTCATAACACATCCCCTGCACATTTCCAATAAAGGGTCTAACTAATGACTCTTAGGACGCACTCACACTAGGCCCGGTTGGCTTGAACTGTGCCGGAGCATGATTGCCCCGCCCCTCCCCACTCCCCCGCTGGCCTGCACCCACACTGCGGTTAAACGTTCCGGGCCCGGGCACGTTTACGTCATCACGATGCAACTTCTTGTGTTCAAGGAAAACTCTTTTGCACAGTGGAGTTCATAATTTTACTTTGTGGCTTATTTGGAGTCTCTTTGGGTGCGGTGACTCACGGCCCTCTCACATGACGTAGAGATTTATCGATTATGCAACGCAGCGATTTTCAGTTAATCGTGCTGCACGTATAAGAAGATTTTTAGAGGCAGCTGACGTTGAGGGAGGAATTTGCGGCTTTACTCCCGACTACAATTCATGTTCATCAATAAATCATCGTAAGCTCACCTGAAAGGAGCGCAGGTTCCCTGATACTTTGATGTAAGTGCCTGGAGGCAGGACAGTGCTGTCCACACTGGGATCCTAAGAAAGAAAAACACACTTGCATTGTGTAGTGACCTAAACAAAAATCAGCTACACTTGGTGGACAAGGAATAATTAGAAATAATTACAAGTTTTCATTGGGAACAACAAGAGTGTCAAGAACTACACTTAGTGGAAACAATATTTGTACAACCTACTCTTGCCGTAACATAGACTGACCAGGTGAAAGCTGTGATTCCTTATTGATTTCACCTTTTAAAGCCACTTCAGTCATGAAGTGCAGATCGAGATGAAGGTGAAGAGACATTAGAGGGATTTTAGTCCTCTTTACAATCACAGACATGGATTGTACAGAATGGGGTGCAACTCAACAGTAGGAAGATGGCCCTATGATTTTCAAGACATTCAACTGGAATTGTCAGGAGATATTTATTGATAATTGTATGATAAGTAATAAGTATGTCAATTTAAATAACGGAAGAGTTCTGACTTCCACAAAATGTTGGTAAAGGAGAACTGCAAACCTTTGTGTCATATCAAGGTGAATACAAAATTTATACCCCTCTGCTCTGGCTAGGCCTTACAGGAACTTCAGGACTAAAACACCTTATGTAGATAGTGCTTATTTTTTGATATAGCAATATTTTATCAAATGAATATTCCCTGATGTTAAATGGTATAAAAGATTTCAGTTGTGCAGAGAGACACCAACATTGTAGTCTTGTGTGGTATGGGTTTTGTTTATCATGAATTTATATTTTAGGCATTTGTTTGGTGCTCCTACCCAAAGTGATTTACAGAGTGCAACAGTAGAATAAGCTTAGATTCCTAAATTGCAAACATTACAAGAAACCAATAGTAAGGAGTACAAGGTCAAAGCCACAGCACCCTGACCCACCTCTGTGTCCACCCACTGCTTTACATCCATAGGAGCACCCGTCATGTCATCAACCTTGTACTGGATGTTTGTCATGGATTTGTCTGTGCTCCTGATGACACCAAGAATGGTAACCTAAGACACAGAACAGAAACTGTAATTCAAGAATGAGACCAAGAACGTCTGAAAGGATTCCATTAATTGATTGTATGCCTCCTACCCCATATGCATAATATTAAGAGCTAAAGTGCAGATCTCAAGCTAGTTTTCCTTCTAAAAAGCATAGAAGTTCATGGCCATGTGGCGAGACAAACTATCCAGTCAGTACTCCTCGTCTTACCCCTTAATCACACTTAATGTGTAAAATGTGCTGCTCTCTGACAGAAATTCATTCAATTTCAAATGAAAATCTATTACTGCTGTGATTTGTGCTGCGTGCATTCAATTTATTCTACCTGTTGATTACCCACTTGTTATCACACTTTTTGCTGGCTATCTAGGATAATTCATCACTAATTCAAAGTTGCAAAGGAAATCTATGGTGTAGTGGCATAATCAACCATGTGTGATTGATTTTGTTTCAATATGCTGGAGCCACAGCATTCTTGTGCAGAACCCATATAGTGTGCAGTAACAAAAACACTTTATAGATTATGTGATTGCAGCACTAGAAGAGTTTCTTTTGATTTTCTACAACATCAACGTGGTCACTGCTCAGGGCAGGGCAGTATGGCAGTAGTCACAGCTTACCTGGGCAACCTCCACCTCTCCTACTCTGAAGGCCTCATCAACTTGGGTAGCAGACATCAGCTGAGACACTGTGCATGGGATTATCTGTGTGGCACGTGTTCTCTGCAAAAACACACTCACAGGTCAACTACTAACCTCACTGCAGTACATATGTGTCAGTCATTATGTAAAGGGAGTAGTGTGTGATGTGTTGGGGCTTCAAGACAATTTGGTAGGAGATCTAGCTGGTTGAATTGTGGTATTGGCGTTGTTATTGTTCGCATCAATTCTTTATTGCACTGTAAAGTTTTCTATTTCTAGCTGGTGAGGATAAAGCTGAACGAGAGAGACTACAGTGCATACCCCTTTCTTTTCTCCTCCTTGGGATAAGGAAGGTGACGCAAAGCCTCCCGGAGACTGATTGTATCCACTACCCACGCTTGATTCACTGTATCCTCCTGGAAAAAAACAACGACAATTGAGTCAAAAGGCACCATGCTCGCTACGCTGTCCATTTGAAAAACGCACACAGCTTTGCTACCTGACGTTAAGATTGAAGACACAACAATAACATATGGGCCATTAGTAAGCAAGCTAACGTTAATGCTATCCGCGGTTTGACAACTTCAGCAATTCATCCTGGCCACCCGAGGCACGCAACAATGTAGACTTTAAACTCACCTTGATTCCACATGTTCTTGGCGCTTGATATAATGGATATCAAAATAAAGTTTGAACTGCTAACACCGTAAAGAGGGTAGAAAAATGCACACGGGTATCTGAACTCTTTCCTTGTGTTGTTCCGCGCGCTACAGTGACAGCGTAGCGCGCTTGCGCGGTACAGAAGTCCCGCGAAACATGCCATCCAATCAAAAGACATGGACGAGGGCCAAGAATTTTGCTGCCTTCAGGTGCTGTCGGAAATATTGTAGTATTATAAATTTTGTATGAGAGGAGCACGAATGTACCACCAGCCACAGAAAAAGAACAAATATTTACTACTGGAACATCCAACAAATGTACATACTACATACACTCATATTGCCCCAAGTTTATTGTTAATTTTCATCGAAAATGTAACTCGTCTATCATTCTCCTTCCACTTATTACAAGATCATGGGGCCTGAGAAGGTTGCTGTCTGAGACTGCGGCTTGCAGCAATATCCGTCTTACTAGGAAAGTCAGAATTTTCTGTGATACCCGGGTTACATAGATTTTTAGACATTTGGGGGGGGGGCGTATCTTGAGGAGGAAATGGTGGAGAGCACAGAGGCAATGTCAACACTTGATTGGTAAAAGTGATGCATATAAAGTTACCCTCATGGACATTATCTCAACTTCATTCTGCTGCTGCAGTACAAAGTAGCTCTGGGCCACAGCCACAATGAAGTTGTTATTGGATCATTTGTCATTATTCTGAACAAAAACACTTTTATGAGCACTTACATTTCATTAATGATTTTTTTTTCAGTTCAACACAATGTACATGGATTTTAGAGGGTTTGTCAGCTTATTATTTTGTTTTTCGCGTTTACACTCGTGTCAGCATGCATTCTCAGGTCAGTTACTTTAAATATAATACTGAGGGCGGTTTCCTAACGCATTTAATTTTGTGAATATAACATCTTCGTGCGCTTCAACCGGTTTACGACTCTTACAGTTCCTCCTCGCCATGTAAAGACTATAAAATTGCTAAACCAAATTTATGTATCGCAAAGTCTAACTATCTTTTTAGTAGAGAGGAAATGCAATTTATTAAATCTTGGAAGGACATTGCGCTATATTAGCCTTAGTAAAGATAATAATTTAAGCTCCCAGAAAATGTAACGCCATTACAAATGCGCCAATAATCATCCCATTTCCAGAGTTGGGCAGCACCCAATTAAACAGCGAATAAAGACCTCTACTGCGACGCCGTATCTTATCTTATCTACTAAACTTGACTGGAAGATAACGGAAATGCTCTGGGAATTGTGGTTCCCTAACAGAGTCCAACGTCCCTGCGATGAAGAGCCTGCTTCTCCTACCATGTCTGCTTCTCAAATGTGGAGAAGTCCTTGCACTGTCCGGTAGGTAGTAGCCTAAAAATGAAAATATAACCTGTTTTCGACGAATATAATCATGCAAGACTATCAATGTTATAGTAAAATATGTCTTGCGCATTTGTTCAGGGAGCTTTTGGCACATCACAGATCTGCACTGGGACCCAACTTACGAGCTCACCAATAAACCGGAGTTTGTGTGCGCATCCAGCGGGCGACGACCTGCAGCCGAAGCGGGGAAATTTGGAGACTACGTTTGTGACTCGCCATGGCACCTCATCAACTCCTCTGTGTACGCCATGAAGGATATTCTACCAGATCCGGACTTCATCGTCTGGACAGGGTATGTCAGTCTCCTTTAAGTCTGTGGTTTTCTCAGACGACTTTTCCCCCCCATTTAACCTACTTACTGCTGGGCTTGTGTAAAAAAAAAAAAAGTCCTTCTCCTGGAAGACAAACAAACTTCATAGGATTCGTGTTTAAAGCTCCCAGGAGATGCCAACGCATGATCCTACTGATTTTCTACACAGAAGTCGATTTTAAACAACCTGCTTTTTGCCTTTCAGAGATGACACACCACACGTGCCAAATGAGGATCTGGGAGAAAATGCAGTGCTTGACATTATCAGCAATCTCACCCACATCATAAATCAGGTCTTTCCAAGTAAGTGTAACCTCATAAATTCATGATCAAAATCTACAGCATAATATCAGATTTTACATTAATATCTTACATAATATTGATACTCTTGGATGGTAAATGCTTATTATCACCTTTCAGGCACCAAAGTGTACTCAGCCCTGGGCAACCATGACTACCACCCCAAGAGCCAGCTTCCTGCAGCCCAGAACTACATCTACAGCCAGATAGCACAAATGTGGCAGGGCTGGTTGGAACCAGAGTCCCAAGGAACCTTTAAAAAAGGTGGCTACAGCTCCCTTTCATACTCTGATATTTGTTCCTCTGATATTAAGGCAGTAGGGTAACTCCGGTGTTGGCAGGAGTCCGGGCCCTTGAACAGTGAAACTGAATCTGACACTAAATCTTTTCTAGCACCAGGGGCAACGCTCTTAAGCTGACCCTAAAAGGGGGCAGGGAGAAAGAACATTTTCCGACAGGGATCAACAAAGCATCCCATTATGATGAGACATGGCACCAATTGCACATGGAACACAATTTTCTCATGTATTTTCTTCAATGTTCCTCTTTTTATAGGTGGATATTACTCAGAAAAGCTGCTGAATCAAATAGGTTTCAGGATGCTGGTCCTCAACACTAACCTCTACTATGACCAGAACAAGCTGACCCAGAACATGGACGACCCAGCGGGCCAGTTTACCTGGGCAGATCAGGTGCTTACAGAGGCTGCCAACAACAAAGAGAAGGTAAAGCATCCCTACTTTCTATGCCTTGCCAAAAGATAACACAAATAACTCCAAATAGGACAACTCAAGATAGCTAGAAATTGCTGTGTGAATGACTTCTTCTGTCTGTGGTCGTTGACTTGTCTGCCAGGTGTACATCATTGGCCACGTTCCTCCAGGTTTCTTTGAGAAGAAGAGAAGTAAGCCATGGTTCACACCCAAGTTCAACAAACGATACTTGGAGCTAATCCAGAAGCACCATTCGGTCATAATCGGACAGTTCTTTGGCCATCATCACACTGACAGCTTCCGCATGTTCTACAACTCAGAGGGTACGATCACACTCTTCCAATAAAACTACTAGCACTAATAATGTTGCTCCTCTTTGTTAATTGGCATCAAACTGTATTTATGTTATTGTTTTAAATGTATTTACTTTCAAACTGTGATGCACCTTCTGTCATATCACTGTCCAGATTGTTTCATGACCTTGTGATAACGCTAATCAGTGGGAACGTTCTATTTCTAGACTCTCCTATCAGTACGATGTTCCTCAGCCCAGGGGTCACACCGTGGAAAACCACACTGCCTGGGGTCGTGGACGGAGCCAACAACCCTGGAATCCGCGTCTTTGAATATGACACCCAAACACTTCTGGTCAAAGTAAGAAAAGGCCACTGGGCACACTTCTTTAAATGTTTTCATTCCTATTAAAACTCCAGCAAGTATCTGCAGTATGTTTGACTGAGGAACCCTTCATATGTGCAATCTGCAGCCTTTTTATGTTTTTTGTTTTTTTTTAATTTGAGGTGTGAGAAATTACAAAAGATATACAATTTATACAGAAACCTAACAATTTTCATGCCCTGTCACCATGTTTTCAAATTTCCAACACACCCAGGACGTGGTAACCTACTACCTGAACCTGACTCATGCCAATATAGCCCGGGCACGCTGGGAGAAGGAGTACCGCCTCACAGAGACCTTCAGAGTCCCCGACGCCTCCCCGGCCTCCATGCACCAGGTTCTGGAGCGCATGGCTGACAACCCCTGCTACCTACAGAAGTACTACGAGTTCAACTCTGTCAACTATGATCTGACAGAGTGTAATAGTGACTGCCGTATAGATCATGTGTGTGCTGCCAGAGAAGTAGACTTTGACAGATATGAACACTGTCTGGAAAAAGAAGGGGCAGCTTCCGTTTACAGTGCCTTGCTGCCAGTCCTCTCAGTGGCACTAAGTCTGGTGCTGGCCAGTTGGTAATGATCATCCATAATCACAGGAATTTAAAACATTTCATTGAACCTTCAACATGTCATTGGATAGCAGAGACAGAAATCCAGATAAAGAGCTTTGACTATTGTAAAAAGTGGTTTTGTAAATGTTTTTCCAGAGGTGATATATGATTTGGTGTTGCCCCTTATTTTACCTTGGTTTCACTGGTACTGAAAAAGAACAGGGCTGAATTTAATTTAGGATGTCATTGACGGAAACAATCAATGCACCTTGAATACCAGCGTTGCCACAACAATAAATCTGGCTCTTAGCAGTTTGAATTGCACATTGGTCATGTCCATATAATCAATCAATCAAGACTGATAAAGATGCATTATCAGAGTCCTAAGATGGTTCCTGTAATCACACATTATGACATAAAGGACTAATGAGTTTTTGATTACTGCCAGTAAACGTAGAGCAACTCAAAGTGTCATTGCAGCAGATGACAGATACTGGACTTTGAGCCTGCTGCAGAAGATACACTTTTATTGAATGTGTGCTTGAGCAACTTATTTGCATGATACAGCAACAATGATGTGGTAGTCTTGGAGCTGCACCCAGTTCACCTGCTGGGATTATGATAGTGTAGTAATTGATTGGGGAGACGTCAGTCAGGTCACATGACCAGGACCTGTTTGGCTGAGGTGAAAGGCTGCATGGCTTTGTCCAGAGCTATGCGGTAGTCTTGGAGGCCCACCTCAGTACAGGCAGGGGCTGTTAGCTTTCCCTGCTTGATAAGGAAGCACAGTTCATCCAGCATGCCTCTGAAGGACCCTTCATCTAGTGAGAAAAAAGAAATTAGCAGCAATACATTTTCTAAGACCTATTTATGGATCCTCATCTAATTTATACTGTGGAATTCCAGACAGACTCACCATGTGAGTGATCTCTCTTCCATTGTGTGACCCAAAATCCCCGCACCTTCACATCCTTGAAAATAAGAGCACCCTGAAGAAAGTCAGGTCAGTTTAGTAGGTGTAGAGCGTAGCAACACCGACATGTGGAATGTGTGTTCCATTGCCTTGGAAAAATTGTCTCTGAGAAATGCAATGTCAAATCCGGAAGGCTATGGGAGGTTTTGTCTTACCACAGGGACAGTGACTGGCTGTTTGGCCATCCCTCCATATGTTACCATGGATCCTTCAGCCCTGAAAACAATGAGAAATATGGTATTTTTTATCTACTTTCTCTTCATCCTAAGAATATCAAATTTTGTCAACAAAGAACATTCACCATCCTGAATACTCACTGTAGATGACGGAGGAGTTCTGTTGCACTCTTGCCTCCGACTCCATTTAGTGCCAGTTTAGGCCTTGGACAGGTCTTTAAGAGAAATTACAACCTATTACACTTTATTTATTAATCTCTAAACAAAGCACATGACAGAAGCTTTACAGCTGTGCTTGGTCCCACAGACCTTGAACAGTTCCTTCATCTCAGGCCGCCTCAGTGTCTCCTCTTTGATCACATGACTGGCCCCCATGGCCTTCAGCCTATCACTGAGCTGTGTAAACTCTGGCCTGTGAAAGGGCAGACACAATGGGGAAGTTCATTACAGTCATAAAACTAATTCTCTCACTTGCCCTTAAACAAAAAAACCCTACTATCACAGTTAGTCTTGGCTGATGACCACAGCTAATGATTAGGACTGAAAACTTCCTCAAAAGACTTCTTGCACTTAGCAGGGAGGTGCAGGGACTGGAGGGCAAACTCATAACCAGTCACTTATTCACAGACATTTGCTGCAAAACACATTGGGCCTCATTCACAAATGTTTTCGTAAATTATTTGTAAATTTTTCGTATTTATGTGCGTACGAAAACACGAACGTGGGATTCATGAAACGTGCGGGAAACCTTTGTTCGTAGAACAGGTGTATATTTGATGAATGCCAATCGTTCGTAAATTGGATGTGCGTGCTTGTTGAAGCTAGTTTGCAGGTAAATGCTGTTCAACACTGTAAAAGGCTACAGACTGAAGGGTTGTGTGCAAGTAAACCAGGGGAAAAGAGGAACTTGGTGGAGTCCGAAATGGAAGTGTTGCGTGCATGAGAAAAAAAACAACAGAGTTTTCAGAAGCATCAGCAGCGGAGTCACAAGAACTGATAAAAGTAAAGCATGCCAAGAAATTATTAATACTGTCAATGCTGTTTCAGCAGAAACACACATTGTTGCTGAGGTAAAAAAAAAAAAAACAGTTCAACATGAAACTAGAAAGTATAAGGAGAAGTAGACGCGTATTATTATCAGCCACAGGAGGACGGCAGCGCACTGTGGCGCTTATCCAACATGGATCAGAGGATCAATCAATAATAGGAGTTTGCAAACACACAAACACATTTCCGCATGTTTCCAAGCACACGTAGGATTTGATTGTACCAAACAAACAAATTCAGATACGAACAAAATCATGAATCCGACTATGTTCGTAGAAATGTTAGTACAAACGTTCGTATTCACGTTATACGATCGAATCTGAACGTACGCACGTTTCGTGAATGAGGCCCAATGCCTTTACGAGAGTTAGTCTGTGACTGAGTTGACCTGTCTCGGACAACGTTGATAGTATTTATTCCCCTTGCAGCAGCAATCTGTATCACAGCCTGGCCGACTCCACTGTTGGCCGCATTTTGGATCACCGAGTCACCTGAAAGGACAGTAGAGGCAAACAATTTAATGATGTCTAAGGCTTCTTCACAGCATGTTGTATTTAGAGGTAAAACAGAAAGAAATACTGCACACTCATAATTCCTTCCTATTTTAAGTTATGAGCAGTTGTGTTTTTACTCATTCCTTTTGTGAGATTTAGAGAAGTAGCAATTGCAGAAATCCCCTAACAAATTGCACATTATCAACCACTGTACTTGGTAACTGACTACCTGGCTTGAGGTCCTCAAAGTCAGACAGCATCCTGAAGGCAGTGCAGGGGTTAACCCCTAGCGTGGCAGCAGACAACAAGGGAAGGTCATTTGGCAGTGAGATGACATCGTCCTCAGCTAGTACTGCTGCTGTCCTCCATGTCCCTGCTCACACCAAGGTGGAATTCACATCAAATCTCATGTTGACATGAGACACAATATTCATTTCCATCACTCTAGAAGTCATTTACCTAGTCCAGCGTCTCTTGGGATGACCCAGTCTCCCGTTTTGAGAGATTTCACTTGGCTGCCCACCTCGACGACCTCGGCCACCCCCTCATTGCCTCCAACTGCTGGGAGGTCAGGGAGGATAGCATAGGTACCTGGAAAAGCGTAATGGATGAAAAAAAAAAAAATACAGTGTGTTGAACTGGTCTGAGGATACTGCTTCTCTGTAATTACTTACTGCTGCTGTTTGATGACTGTCATAACATTTGGTGATTGGGTATGTAACTGTGTTATGTTATAATATTTACTACCTTGAATCATGTTGATGTCTGCTGGGTTGATTGGGGCTGCCAGCATTTTAACAAGAACATCCTTGGCACCTATGGAGGGAAGGTCCACCTCCTCCAACCTGGCAACCAGCAAAATCATGTGGTAATGACTACATGATTTAAAAAATATATTATTAATAATAAGAGTGTCTATTTATCTGCCAACTCTCCTTAGACATGGATCTTTATGGCATGCTCGGATTGTCCGAGTTAGTCACATTTACAGTCATAACTTGCATCCACACAGTCAGAGCAATGCAAAGGGATGTACACATTTAGACTGGCGTTCTTACGTGACAACATTTGAAGGGTCTCCGTGGTTTCTGTACACGAGCGCCGTGCATCTTTCTGCTGAGTGACTGAAGTGAGCCGCTCTGCTGCATGACCGGTTTAGTAGAGCGGCGGAGAAGCTCCTCCTCGCCGTCTGACCTTTTGAACAGCCTGTCTGGAGTAGCAGCCTCAACGCCAGCGAGAACTTCATTTTAAAAAGATGACAATATAGCTACGATGGCCCTGATGAAAGGGATAGGCTGCTCGGGACTCACGCTCGATACTGTCTCGATGTTGTCATTCACAGCGTCGGAACGATGTCCCGAGATACATTTCAAAACACTACCGGTCACGTGACGCCTGGTTTTGAACCACATTACGAGTTGGGGAAATCCAAAATTTTGAAAGGATGGAGAATTTTGTGAGATTGAGTTATTTGTGAGATTACTGGCAGAGAATACTGAGATATTGTGAGCGTTTGATTATTTTTGTTGGGTTAGTTGCGCGTGTGTATAAAAATAATATATATATATTTATAGTTGGTTCAGTTAGTAAGTAGTAGCTTGGATTAGTCATGTTGCATTGCACATGCACTTGAAAACACAATTCAATGTATGATTTGTAATTGCACTGTTATCTGAACAAACGAAACCTGTTGCCATGTACTTAAATGTACAATAGGCCTATGACACTTGTTTACATTACAAAGATATTTGTTTTTGTGTCAATTTTTAAATCTATACTGATGAAAATACTGATGTACAAAAAGCCAAGTTTGATATACATCTTCACATATTGAAAACAAGACAGGGGTTTCACCGCTCGGCCATATAAACTAGATCATAACAGCGAGATAGATTTACAAGACTCAAAACTCTCTCAGCTGCTATTACTGCGACTACCACCAGATGCCAATGTCGAGTAAATGTTTCTAGCGTTTCATAAAGCATCGACTCAAATGTTTCAATTGTCTGGGTGCTTCGGAAAGCCTCGTTCTGCACATCTCTACCAGATGAGTCTTGCTAGTCTTTGAAGTGTGAATTTCGACAGCAGTCCTCAACAAATACAAGTGCCGGCCATATTGGATTTACCCATAACGCCTCGACAAAAATATGTAAACAGACAACAGCGCCTCTCGTGGATCAGCACAGGAAATTCACTGCCGTTGTTCAAGGGCAGTGGTTCCCAAAGTGGCGTCTGGGGAACAGCATGGGGCGCTGAGGGGGTTCCAGGTGGTTCCCAGCAAAATGAGGAATTGTTTATTTTCACTGTTTTGTCACTCCATAGACGACTGAACAAAGAGTGAATTAATTGACCATAGATTTATAAGATATATATATATTTATGCATTTCCCTTTTATAAGATTTATACTATTTATTTATCTAATGTAATGTGATCCATCAAGTCAAACCCCTTCCATGTGCAAACTTATGTGCCAATAAAACTAATTCAGAAGTTTTACCCCACTGTTGCCTCCCCACCCACACTATAGACAGTTATATAATTATGTATTAACGCATATCTATCAAAATAAAACTTAGTTAGTTGGTGTTCCTTAGGGCAAAATCAAATGGGGGTTCATGGTCTAATACAGAACTTGAGAACTACAAACTTTTCCTTGAGAAGAAAAAGTTTGGGAACCCCTGTTGTAAAAGAAAGAAGACAAACAGGCATGAAAAAACTAAAAACGTGAATATTGACATATTTATTAGGAAATGGAGCAGAGCTTTACATATAGAAACATAATCACAGTAATAGCCTACATGCTGCTTACCATTGACAAACTGGCCATTAAATTGCCTGAGATCAAGTTAAATGTAGTTTCATGGCAGTAAACTTTGATACATTCTTCAGTAATAAATGCACATTTTTGGAAGTAGCTTCAGCCATTTACACCAGAGATACAACATAACAAATGAAATGGCTGATGGTCACAAACAAGATGCAACATAAAAAGCACATGCAAAACACGAGGTAAAGTGTGATACAATATGCTTTTATGTGCTTAAAATGTTGCCCTGAGCACATAACCTTATATGTCCTTGGATTTTTAAGGTATTTCTAACCCATCTAACACCCAACAATCAAATAACAATAACACATCACTGGGGAGTCGAACAGGTTTGTTGAGATTACAACATCTGTCACGGACTTTTGTTTTCAAATGAGACTAAGGTATATACAGCAGAATATTGCAAACATTACAATACACCACTTTTACACTTTCATCCAACCTTGATCTAAACAATGGGTATCAAAATAAGTAGAATTGTAATCTATCTTGAGTTTGACTGATGAGATATTCAATGGTTTTACAGATGTAAAAAAAAAAAAAAAAAAGTGAGATTGATGTGTGTCCCTTTTTAATGCAAAGACTGGAAAGTATTTAAGTTTGGGGATCCTGTTGGTACTGCAATCCTGAGCAGTAAATTGAATTTAAACATGTTGAGACACCAGTGAGACAACAGTTCCACCAAGTCAGAGCATTTGCTTCAACCATCTTTCTCCTTCCATTCATATCCTGACCAGATTTTAAAAACAAAGTATTGCTTATGTAATCTTAAAACTTGGAAAACTTGTATCCCACCACCCGACAGAAGAATCTCCGTATGAAACAAGATCTGATGAGTGTTAAGTAAGTCATCCATGACACATTCTTTTTGTCATAAGCATTGATAGTCTGAAATACCATGTATTAGCCATGTATTGAGACGAGACAACCCCGATTTATATACTACTAGCCCCAATGCCTTAACAATATTCTACTACATCCCCATCTACAACGATTATAGAGGAAAAATACAATAATAGTGGAACATTTTCTTCATATCATGGCATGTTATGTCAAAGACAAGAAAATAAAGAACATCAGCAGACTAGGTGCATGATAAATTGACAAAGTATGAGTACATAAAAGTAAAAAAGTCTCAATGACAAGACATAAAACTGTTTCACATAATCTTTGTTTTTGCGGTGGGTGAGCAGAGTAAACTTCTACTGTTGGACACTACCAAGTCCATATTACTTTGGCACCCTTGTCCTTTGCGTCACACCAAACATCATACAGATGTTGCATTGCATCCCTACTTTGTCATGAATGAACACTCCCCGGCTCCTTCCAAACAATCTGAAGTATTCCCTGAGTTTTCAGATTGGCAATTCCTGAGACAAGCCTGAGAGTGGAGGTTCTACTATTTTTTTTCTTTTTTTGTGACCAGCAATCAACTGTATGAGGTTTATCAAAGACTAAAAAAAAAAAAGTATAAAATATGGAACACAAAAAAAGATTCAACTGAATAGAAAGGAAATTAATGCATCTTACACATGATAAGCGCAGAGTAACATTGCATTGGTTTTGGCATAGATAGAGACGTATCACAATGGGTCCCCCTTCTGGCAGGTTCATTGTGCATAAAAAAGAGAGAAAAAAATCATACAAGGCAAAGGAAATAAAACAAAGTGACAGTTCACATAAGCCAGCATAATACTATGTACCCGCTCAGTATGTACATTGTAACTCTTGTAATGTAATAATTAGTACACTGAATTCAAACCGCAGTTTTTAAAGACAGTGAAAATGATTTACAGTGAAAACGATGTAGCAAAACAATAGTTACCAAGTACATATATTGATATTTACATAGTAATATGAGTACCTTGATGTTAAAAATGTGTTTCCCAAATAAATTCTCAAGTCAAATGTAGCTTTGAATGACATTCGGCAGTCTTCTGATGTCTAGTAGAACATTCATCGCAAAGAGGGCTTAAAAAGGAGCGAAAGGAGAAGCTGCAGCACACTTGGATGAAAATAAATAAGTAGTATGATTTTTAAAAGGCTTTAAAATAATTTTACATATATATTAATTGGGTGTAAAAGTCTTGTCAGCTTCTCCTGTAAAACGGGAGTAAAATGCTGAATAGCTAGCTAGTTCTACATGCTCCTCCATGCAGGGTTGGTGTTCCTGAACTATCACCCTACAAAGGGCTATAGGAGGTAATGTCCTAAATAGCTACCTAATAATGGACCGCACTGGATGAAAACAAAAACACCAGCCTTCCCACTAGCAATATCATGTCTGATTCTGCCTTAGTTTATTCAAGTATCAAGAGGAGAGCTAGCTGAACCACTCAGTAACTCAGCCCATGTCAAGTATCTTAGTAGAGGTGGTGGTGTTACATGTATTGGGTAGAGTATCACATTGGTTGGAATTCTATCAAATCCAAATGGATGTACTTACAAAGTAGCAGTAATTTTTCACAGCAGCACGAGACATATGAGAACATACTGCCACTGGGAAGATGATTTAGGTAATGCTTCCAGTTCCCAGAAGTTTTGTAAGTATGTTGGTACTAACGATACTCCTACGTAAATACTGTAGTGCAAAAAGGATTTGATTTAATCCCGATTTACATCACAATCTCCAAAACTGTACAGAGAATATTTGGTTTGCTATCAGTGGACAGGATAACAGTTTAGTAGCAGACCAAACACGCACCAATGAGGTAGACTGGCAACCAGCAAAACGCTGAACCAAAAATCAATGAAATGACACAAATAACTCCAACCGGAAGCTGGCAAAGACTTCAGGTCTGACATTCATTTGGCCCCAGGAAATCTGGATGGTCACTTACAATATCGGCAGATGCCAATACATTGCCTATAGCTATACCCTAAACCCCATCCCATGTGTTTTCACATACCCGCCCATTCCCCATGCGATATGCAAACTAACATTCATTACAGAGGTACTGTCACATCTCTGCCTTGTCGGATAGTGAGGTGTAACAATCAGGAAAGAGACAATATGGTAAGGCAGCAAAAGTGTAACTATATACTTAACACAGTGATTCAAGTGATCTAACGCAGTGTTATGCAAAAGCAGAGGAGGTGTAATGCCCGCAATAGAGGCACAGTATCACGTAAAGTAAAACACAGACCCTATAAAACAAATCACCAAAATAAAATGTTATGTGGCATAATTCAAAACAATCTTAAACCCCATAATCAACAGCAGTGATTAATACATTTAGAAGGCTTCCTGAGTGCAATAGTACAGCAGTATTCCTGAGTGTTACACCAAATGAAAACAACAACTTCAGCAACATTCTTCATGAGCAATATTTTTTCAACCTGAGGTACTTCCAAAAGCGGCTTCAACAGGTGAAATGGATCCTGTGTCCCATCTCTCCAGTAAAGCAGTTTGATTGGCCTCTGTGCTTCCCCGGCTTCCTTGCTGCACATTTCCTTGTTCAATCAGAGGTCTCAGGAGGCGGTGCCGAGTGGCTGTGCTCCTCCTCATCCCCTTTCAAGGAGGATGGTTTTCCCTGAGAACCTGGTGAGGACTGCTGTGCTTTGATTGGGCAGTTGGCGACCATGTGGTCAATGCTCTGGCAGAAATGGCACTTCTTGGGCTGGGGTGGTAGTTTGCACTCTTTGGCATGGTGATCCAGGCCTCCACAGTTGTAGCACCTACAAGACGAGAGAAAGAGCATTCAGTCATCGTCATCATGAAAGATGTGATATTTGCCTTATTGGCACCTGTTGGCCACAAGATGGCAATATTTGGACTGGTTTGAAACTAGATATGAATCTTGCAAGGGCATTCCAGGTCACCCTGCTCTACTCTCTCAAGAGTGAACCAGATTGATATATTATATGACACACCACTTCATTTCTTAGATGTTTAACATCACTCCAGAAATCGTGAGCCCTGCTTACTGGCAAGCTGTCAGGAAAGCATCGGTTCCTGGAGGGGTTATACAGTCACTGTGGGGTAGAGCATAATCAAGTGTGCTGCTGAATGAAAAGAATTCCCTTTTCATATTTTTAGTACTATGGCACTGTTCCAACTTTGCCAGGGACCTGGCACAGTTATCATGTTCCATATCATCTCCAGATATTATAAATAGATTGCCCAGTTTGTCAGTTCGGCTATGCTGAAATTAGGCATCCCATTTCACTCCGAAGTGAAGAGATCCATTTCATCGGCATTGAACTGAAATAGTGAACACAGTGAGGGGTCAGTGGTAGCCATCAGGGGTGCCATCAAACACCTCTGTTCAAACATGAGCTGTAGAATGGCCACGCGTGCAGGGGCGGCAGACAGATGGGTAGTGGGCGTGGGGCGGTCAGTTGGTGCCACTGTGGACCCCCTTCCACCATTGTAGCAGCAGATGAGGTTTGGACAGGACGGCTGCCAAGGGGTCAGTGTGTCTTTGTACCAGTGGCCACTGGGGTGGCGTCAAGGTCTACACCGTCACAGAAGCTCCCTACATCGGCATCGATCAGGGAGAGAGTGCAGGGAAGGGGAAGTGCTCCTTTGTCTAAAAAAGCTGCAGTAATGACCTCTGAACTCTGACCCCCACACCCCCTTCCTCGGTTCTCTAACCCCCAATCCAATCCCAGCCCCCAACCCTTGCATTTACTCATACACTGTTGCCATGACAACAGTGACCTTTCACCCCCCCTGCCTGGGCTCTTGCATCTGTTATCAATTAAATGGACAGGAGCTTTTTCCCTCCCTGAGTCATATATAAACTCACTAAGGCGGTCTATGAAATGCAGACTGAGAAACAGTTTGCATTGGTGGCATACTGTGGTAAAGTAAATAAAGTTTAATATTATTAGACCACTGTCAAAGGCAAACAAAAACAAAAAAGCAGCATCAGCCCTTCTTGCTGTTTCACAAAATAGGATAAAATACCATATCAGTTACTGCTGTCCAAAAAATGTGTATTTATCATTGATCATAACTTTACCAATGTAAAAAAAATCAAAATATGTGATATAACTCATAAACCAAACCAAATGGCTCAAACTATTAAACACCACCCACCTTGGAATAATGAAATCTGCTAGAGGGGAATGATAACTGCTGTGTGCTCTGGGGAGAGTTATTGAGCCACAGCGGGCCTCCCAGGACTCTTTGAGGCGGTAATGATCTCTGTTCTCGCACCGACTACTCTCTGGCTCTAATCACAACTGACAGGGGGGGTGAAGTTGATACACCTCTAACCCTGCACCATATTGATATTCAGAGAACGACTGAAAATGATGGGCCCCTTAACTCTTGCTTTCTTCCACTGGAAGGTACATTGTTGCCGTCGGATGAAAAAAAAACTTCTCCAATGCAGCCACCATGTATTGTCAGATTGACCAGCATATGATTTTGAGATTTTATAATGGATTTTGATTTGCTTTCATTGGCCCTGGAGTCATGAGACTTGCAGGGGCATGTAGTAGGCTACTACTGAAACAAACATAAGTAGATGTTCCTGATTCTCTAAAGGAAAACAAAAACAACGAGGAAGTCCAGTATAGTATTGGAAAAACCAACACACTCTACAGAACTTGGCTCTACCTTTTAACTATGAAGATTAATGCTTATGTTATTTGAATCTAGATCTTCCTAGTTGCTAGTTGGGTTTTGGAGCTACAAATCATATTAGTGGAGGTGGTTTTGGAAAACAGAGAGTGGGTCAGTGGGTGTGAATCCACTCGGGGCCTACAGATTTAAACAGTTATTGATCCAGGTCACACGTCAAGCCTGCTGGTGTGACCCTAGCTAGGACCAGGGGTGGGGGTTGGGGTCGAGGGAGAGGAAGGAAAATAGGCAGAAACTAAAACACCATTATACCTCTGATCCAAATTGCACGCTACAATGAGTGTTCATAGATTGAAAACATTTAGCTTTCCACCGTTCAAGGGTCCCTAACATGCTGGTTTATATGACATCTGTGTAAAACAGAATGTAGCTGTGCTTTCTAGTTCTATAACACAGTGCATCTATTATTTGTATATAAAGGAAATGTCTTAAAAAGATTATGTAAGACCATCTCAATATACTGCAGTGAAATTAAGTAATGAAATGTTCTAATGCTAGCAAATACAAACACAGAAATGAACAGTAGCCCAGCAGCCATTTAGTTGTTTAGTTTGTGAGTTTGCAGGCTTGATTCTCTGCAAAATAAAAATGAAGGCTATAGAATAATGCACAATCCTCATTTTCACAATCCACTTGACAAATATATATCACAATGGTTACCTCCAAACAATTAATCCAGTTCATTGACATTGCCACTTTCTTTCTACATTTCTTAACAATTTCTAAATGTTTGCTTTCCCGGGTTGGACCTTAAAGAGAGGACATCCTTACCTATCTCCTTTGGAACGCCGTTTCTGGACGTTCTTGCCTTTGGGTCTCCTCTCGCTGCCCACACAGTGGATGCCCCCTGGTCCCGTAACTCTTTGGGACTCCAGGCCCTTTGACGACTTCTTGAAGGTGAACTCGACCGCTTCACCTTCCTTCAGGCTGCGGAAGCCTTCCATGTGCAGCTTGCTCTGTATGGGGCAGGGGGAGAGGATTCAGTATCATAACGTTGTTTTCATTGTAGACACACATCAGCAAGGGACCAATCTGTGTTTAACCCTTTTACACGTCTCACAAAGAGATAACTCAAAATCGCATCTTAGAGTGTGACATACATAATGATGGCAATGTGATAAGAAAATACAACATATTATAGCATCAGTGACCAAATCAACTCAACAATGAGCCTGTGGAGACTTTGACCTTTGAGAACAACCCCCACCCAATCTTCACTGTGTGAAGTGACTTATCAGGCATCTGGTATTTTAAGGTCATCACTATGTCTCGCCTGATAAATAAACAAGTACTACAATGCTTGCTGTTCTCACTCTGCCCAACAGTTTGCCCCCACCACCCTGCATAAAGGTGCTGTTGCCTAATACTTGCGTGTCTTTTTTCTGTGTTTGAGTGGCAAACCTGATGAGGATAACCTTCAACCCATCCCCCCTCTGGAGGAACAGCATTCCGCACTGCTGCCCCCACCCCCAGCCCTCTTCCCACCCACATCACAAAGCTCCACTAACACACTGACCACCACCGCTAAACTGCAGGATGCAGGGGATAGTGCTAGGGCTGGGGGTGGGGTGAGAAGGGAAGGGGGCTTGCAGCGCTGGGGGGTTGGGGGTCACGGGGACATTCCTTGGATAGTTGTTTGGCAAAGAGCTATGCAAGATAAAAGTTGGGGGCCAGCACTCCTGGTCTAAATAATTGATATCTCCTTTTGATATCAGTGCCTGAATAGGTGACATGTTCTTCGTGATTTCATTTTGCAGCTTGTTAGGTGAATGGCAACAAGGCAGGCACTGACCAAGTTCCTCATTCACAATCAATCAAACCATTTATAGTGGCATTAATCAGTAAGGTGGAACAATGGAGCTGTGAAAATTGTGTTTAATCTAGCCTCACGACCATGTCATATCCAATTCCACTACATTCACCTGATGTGACCTTGGAAAGACTAGTAGCCTATCCTGAAGAGGAACCATCTGAGCGAGGAAAGGAAACAGTGTGGAGAGAAAGTATGGTGTGCATTAAGACAAAGCTAGAGAGAGACATCCCCCTTGGTTGGATGGGGACATTCAACTGCCACAAATATGTCAAACAGTTGTAATTGGTGTGAAAATCCTTGATGAAACGTGTTTGTTTCTATAATCATGAATCCTATTTTTCTTTTCATGTCTATGAGTGAATGAACATCTGTCTATCCAGTGCAGTCAATGGTCTCCATTCAGCATTTCTCAAAACCACCAGTAGTCAAAGCAAGCTCACTAAAGCGGATCTCAGAGCACAGGATTTCTTTTGATGAAAGTCAATCGTCATATTTCCAACAATGGAAAAACTTAAACTGTGACAGCTGAATCCTTTATTTAAGACAAGTTATATTTTAGGAGATAGAGGAAGTAAAATATACTAAACATTTCTGCACTCTGAACTCAATTTTCAGATTTATCGTCCAATAAAGACCACTGGTAGTCTCCAAAATCTACTTTGCAACCATTCAAAACCCTGCTGCTGCTAACTGGCACACAGGCATCTCATGTGGCAAGAAAATGAAAGCACCATCATCTCTAATACATCATCTCTATGTTTATTAACTGAATGCAGATGGGAGAGGGAGGGAATAATATTTGGGTGGCAGCATGGAGGTCCTCAGAGCCCCGGTCCCATTGTGCTCCCATGCTGGTGACCGTTAACCCACTTCCTCTCACATGTGTGACTTTCCCCACCCCCATAAAGGACAATCCCCAGTCACTTGCCCACGTCACAAAGTGAGTTATTTACAGACAGGTATAGGATCAAGGTATGTTCTTTAAGCTGAAGACCCTGATGGTGAGGTGTAGGTGCGATACTGGGGTCTACTGTAATCTCTGCCCACAACAGGTCTGGAAGTTGAGTGAGACAGAGAAAGACATCAGAGCTGTGAAGGACAATGGGACGATTGCTGCTGAGACAAAGAGGGGCTCGGTCACGGCCGAAGGGAGTGCTTCATTGGGATGCGTGGCCCTATTGTCCACGTTCACAAAGGCCAGTGGACCCTGGGAGTTAATGTTCCCTGACACGCGGCCACTAATTTTAGGGCCAGGGCCTTGCCGTTGCCATAACCCCCATACATCCATCACTGGCACGTGTGCTTCTATCTTTTCTGGTGACGAAAGGGGAGGAAATCATTGGATACGGTCCTCTTGCGGATATGACGAGAGCTGTCACAGTATGAGGACATGGCTTAAGTAAAATGCAGTGGAGAGTGTTCCCAACGTGAGGTTTGGAATCTAGATCAGAGTCACCGGGGCTCTGCTTTCTCAGCTCAAGCTTCCTATGACGTTTGTGGTGCAATCATCAAATTGCTTTAATGTCAAAAGGAAATTATTTACTTTAGAGTTCCTTCATGGTCATTTCAATCAGCATATCAGTTAATGGCATGATTCATAACTCATTACGCCAGCTAACACCCTCTATTCTTTTCCGATAAAGACAACTACACAATTTTGAAACTACTAGTAGTTTCTATCACCGGTTCAAGTCAACTTTAAGATTGCAATATGAGTCATCAAAAACTGACTTCCTGTGTCTAGTCAACCATATTCCAATCACATGCAGTTAGATCAGAGGCATCTCTGAAAAGGAAACACACTTTGGGGGGCAAATGCCTCCACAGCTGGGGGTGTTGATGGGTGGTGGCACGGTGGTGAGGGGGAGGAAAAAGCAAGATCACCCCAAAATCACCCTCCCTCCTTACAACTATTAAAACACACACACACACACACACACA
>CABFOQ010011016.1:2253-13312 GCA_900660455.1 Gephyroberyx darwinii | reverse complement strand
GGCGGATATAAGTAGGAGAAGGAAAGAGTGTGAGAGAGAGAGAGAGGAGAGGAGTCAGAAAAAGCAATGCAGCGAGGAAAAAGAGAGGCAGAGTTTCTCAGGGTGAAATGTTGACGCCGGGCTGCTCGCTGGCAGCTGACAGACGGAGAATGCGGCCTGCTTTCTGGGTTGCAATCAAATCCCTATAAACAGAGTGATCATTCACTCTGCCTAAACTCTATCGCATTACTGCCAACTACTCAAGACACACACATGCACACACACACGAGTACGCTCTCACACACGCAAACATACACACACACACGCGTGCTGTTGTGAAAACAGAAAGATAGAATATTAGCAATCAACGCACACAGAAGGTACGTACGCACCGTGGGAAGCTGTGTACACACACACGCGAGCGGCAGAGTAGAAGGGGATGATTGGAGGAAGAAAATTGTGAGAAATACAGAAAAAGAAAGAGATAGGAGTGTGTTGGAAATGAAAGAGATTATGTTTAATCTCATACTCCCTTGGGGATCAATACTGTGCTGCAGTATGGCTTTCTGCTATAGACGTTTCACTGTATAGAACGCCATGATATCTCTGAGGTGATGTAGGAGTCATGACTTCCTTGTTGTTAATGTCTGATAAGCTGCTTAGCAATACCACATTCACAGAAATATCCCAGACTTTGGAGGCAGGCGGTTTAGAATAACAGGATAAGTGGAGAACTTTTGCACCCCAAGGATGGAATTTACCTTTTGATCTCAATAAGAGGACAAACACCTGTGTGTGTGTGTGTGTGTGTGCGTGTGTGTGCGCGTGTGTGCCTCTGTTTACGCAGTCACAAAAAAAAACGTCGGGCTGCGTGTCAGAAGCGATCAAGAAATTCTTCCATCTCAGTCTCGGCCAATAAGCTCAGAGCTTACCTGTGCACTTACTCCACTCAGGGGGAGAATCAGTGGGCAGGGAAATACCAAGTCAGGGAAAAGAAAAACTCTCATTGACTTCACATGCCTCTTAATGTCTCCGCTTCAAGGTCCCGCTACTCTCAACCAGCTGCTTGCTTACCCCAGAAGCTGATATAGAGACTGTATTGCCACTTGCTAAAATAATGGGTTTGTTTTTTACCAGAGGTACCTGCTCTCTGAATGCTCGCTCCCGGCTGTGTGTTGTACTCTCAGAAAACAGGACAAAAGGTTTGAATAATAGGTCTGAAAGTGCTTGCTGACTGGTTGATTGATGGTCTGATTGATTGACAGACCTTAGTTAAAGGACTGCTATTGTGCAGCCAGAGTCTCTAGCAGCCCTGGCCACTGTCAGAGCCACAGTACAGCAACATACATATCATCTCTACAAAGAGCAGCACTTGCAAAAAGGAATAAATTCCCCTCTCTGTCTAAGTTTTTCAGTTGAAAGATAAAGAATTCTGGGCCACGGAGTCGGGTGGGTCCATCCGTCTCGCTGTCTTTGGGTACTGCAACGACAACGCCTCCATTGTCACAGCTGAGAAATGGTTTCCCACTATTTGCATTTTTATTGATGCTCCAAATTGCAAATAGCTTTCTCCTCCTTCTGTCTTTGTCTTTGCATTGAGGAGAAAAATCCCTCATTTGTTCAAGCAGGCCCTATATAAATCACTATAGCAGAGTGGAGTGAAGTGAACTGATCTCTGAATAAAACATCAGGTGGCAGACGGAGTACGTTGGAAGCGGTTTTATCTCTCAGGCTGTTTGTTTGTTGGAAAATTGCTGTATCCTTTCCTCTTTATTCTGCTGGGCTGGAGCTGATACTGTTGTGAAAATAGTGAGATAAAGTATTAGAAAACACACACACACACACACACACACACACACAGACACACACACCCTCCCTCAAAGGCGATTGAACATGATAACAGATATTAAAGGTTGAATTGTGCCAGTTGATTGGTCAATCATTGAGAGAGAGGCAGATGGAGAGAGCAACTAGGTTGAATGTTAACACTGTAGCAAGGATGCAGGCAAGCTACTCAGTCAGGTCTCATGACAACTATAGCTATAGAGCTGAAACGACAGATTTTGGAAGTAAAAATATATGTACATGCTCCCGTACGGCCATAAATTTATTTGATTTCAACTCCATTTGTAAGAGATCATGTTTTATTCCTTCTCTGTTTCTCTGTCAGACATGATGTGTTTTTATAGGCGTGAGGAGAGGAGTGTGTTCAGAGGGAAAATCACTACAAATCATTGAGAAATCGGTTGAAAGTGAGGGAAAAGGGATTCAATAAAAACACCCGCAATCCCCTATGGGATGAGTAGTTCATTCCCTCGTTAGGGACACAGTCGTATACCTTTGTGCTTTCTACGTTTTTCAAAAAAAAAAAAAAGTTTTCTCTGAATCAATTGTTACAAGTTCATGATTCATCTCGTAGCTGCTTCCGTTCACGACTTAACATTCTTTATACAGGGAAATGTCTATGGAGAAAATGAAATTTACTTCCAGAACCAGGGCCGCTAACAAAGTGGGCGGTTTCGTTTCAGCTCTCTCGAGGGTGAGGAGGATGTACTGCTGGACTGAATTTCCCCTCCAGTTTTGTTTTTTGTTATGTTTCCCAATGTTAACTGCGGGTTATGTTTATTTAAAAGTCCGACAATGAAATAGGTCGAAGAGAACCCAACATTTCATATCTACAAAATCCTTAACCTTTTTCGTGTTTATTTTTCAATTTATAAACATCCTATGACACATTTATTGGTAATAAATTAAGTAAATATATGAAAAAGTGACTATTTTCATTTTTGCCGACTGTGCCAATGAAAATATACTAGGGGCCAGTAGATCAGAGTTCTACTGGCCAACAGGGCAAGTGGAAAAAAAACCTTAACGTTTAACCCTGCATACACACAAACAGTGCATACACACATTGCATATACAGTACAGGTTTTGGACCTTTTGTGTCACCTCACTATCCAACACACGTGACGTACATGTGACACGGAGCTGCACAGTAATTGGTCATCCAAGTTCAGTGCAGCACACATTGATTACCTCGCCATTTGCCGCACAAGTGAAATAGTGATTGGCCTATTACCCTCTATGGTGACAGACAGCAAACTAGTACTTTCACTTCATGAGAGTGCAATTACATTTCAATCAGTGAATTACTGTGAAATCTCCCAGTTCCACACGTCTCGCTCTTGTTTTCTGACTCTATCTTTCAAACTGAAGTGAACAGATGAAATCTCATTGTTTATGTATTTATTCATTGTGAAGCGGGGATTACTGACTTTACAAGGTCATTCAAACAGATGAGTGAATACTCTATTGACTGAAATGTAAATACAAGCTTATACTGGGCTACAGTCACACAGCTAGAGGTACAAGCGCTGTCTTCATTGACCTTCATTGTCAGCCAAAGGCCAAAAGTGTTTTTCTTAAACTGCTGATTAAGTTGATCCAGCCTCCATCCGGGTCAGGGGGTCTAGGGAAATGGGAAAACAGAAAATGGGATGTTGGCATTGGTTCTACAATCCAAAAACAACGGGTCACTCTCAGTTTACATGAATGAGGCTGACAGGCATACAATAATCTGTTTTCCACATGCAGCATTTGATATAAATGAAGTGGAACATAAGCATTCAAAGTATTTTATTGTTTGGCAAAAATATGTTCAAATAACCCGAATTGAATGCCTGTTGAAAAACTGTTGACAACAAAGATGAAAGATGTTGAAAGATGTGGTTATGGCAAGAATGCTGGCCTCCTTAGTGCATGGGGGGGGTGAATAAAAAACCCTCACCTTAGAGTGAAATCTATAAATGACCTGGCATGTCGATGACATATGAAGATGGCACTATTTTCTGTCTGTCAGTCTGTCTGGGTAGTAGTTGTCAGTTGTGTGAACAAGCAAGAAGTTAATCTGGCATGGTTGTTTGTCCCATGTGTGAAAGGGGCTATTGAAAACTTGTTCAGAGTGACAAACAAATACTGCTATCCTTCCTGCCTAGTTTTTGCTGAGCTATCCATCCTGTCTGCGCCACTCCTCTCCAACAGTGTTCTGTCAAATCCTACTAAGCTCCTCATCTCATCCCTCTTTCTTCTCCTTTATCATTCCCTTGACACTCACACAGAGGGGGTAAAATGGAGTCATCTGTCTGTCTGTCAGAGTGAAAGGTCATTGGCTGGGGAGGGGTAGAGGACAGGACGGGCAGAAGGAGACCTTGAGGTAATAATAAAGTGACCACTCAGATATCTGTTTTAAAAGGTTTATTTGCAATTGTGAAAGCTCTGATTGCGCTGAATGAAATTATACACTTTTTTTTAAATCCCAGGATGCCTTCTTCTTCTTATTTAATATCTGATGTCACTGAGGAATTTACCAGAACAATATAAGATTTTTTTCAGAGGCTAAAGTCAAAAATCACCATAGCTTTGAAAATGGACTTCCAGTTGTTTGTATATCTCTATTAAGGTTTGTTTAGGTCTCAAGGTGAGAGCTGAGGGCAAAGACTGAGCTTATTATAAATTTTTTAGATGAAAAGTGCGACAACATCTGGCTTTGCACTCACACTAGAGAAATATTGCATGGATATACATAGTGGGATATGGGTCAGTCTTGGTAAAATGAAATAGTAAATTCTGGAAATGTTTGTCACAAACTTAATGTTGCAGTGTACCAAAGGAAACACTGTACATCAGGTGCATTTTATCGTATGCTTCTTGGGTGTAGATTAGACTCAAGATTCAGTATTTTTGCTCTTTTAAGAAACCAGGGATGTGCAGCAGCACTTTTTAGGATGAGTGAGGAATGTATACGCTATCCAGCTATAGGCCCATCTTTGATTCTTTAAATGCTCATACTGGCAGTCTGACACCAACAGAATATTCATTACTGAGGGCTTTTTTAGAATGAACTATTTCTGTAACGTTAGCGGGCTACAGCACTTTTTAGAGTGAGTGAGAACGATGATTATTTCACAAAGTATTTTTAGTTCAGCCCAGATTAAGGAGAATTGTGTGTATAGATGACACTTTCGGCAATTTGCTCTCACCCGCGGACCTGTCATCGGTATTCATGGACAGTTGGGTGTTGATTATATCATAAATTTTCTCCGTATTATCCCTCAGACAAAATCCCCACCGAAATGGAATGAAATGCCCATGGCCCATTGGAGTGACAAGAACGCCAGATTCTGCAGACTGCTTGCACCTGATAAAAATTTTACGTTGCCTCCTCTACAAAGCGGATCAGTGTGAATGTCTTTTGAAAGGGAATGTGCGAATCAGCCCAAAACTGTAGCGTGCAATTCTCTGACACTTTCACGGTTGCATAGATAAATATGTTATGTAAGTGGTAAACCATCTGCCTGAGCAATATCCAACTAAATACCAGGATCACAGTGGATATGATGATGAAAAATTTGTTGAGCAGACAGTGGGTAAGCGTAGTAGGTTAATTGGTCTGCAAAGAAGAAAGGTTAGAAGAGTGAGAATTAAGAAGCGAGGAGAAAGAGTGAAGTGAAAGGGTGAGGTAAAGTAAGGAGGTGAGGTTAGGGAAGGCTGGCGGAGGGTGTGGGAGAATGAGAAAGGGTGAGTTGGAGGGGTAACTCTTAATCTTGTTGTTTTTCTGTCTGTGATGTCTCCTGTCCAGCTCAGTTTGCCCTACGCTTGTCTGAGTCCACAAACACAGCACGCCACTCTCTTTCCCATGCAACTCAGCACAATGTCAGCCTGCACCGTCCCAGCCGCACCAACGACCCTGCTCACACAAAGAGACACAGACACACACACAGACAGACAAAAACAACACACACACAGACACACGAACACACATTAGAACCTGCAACACAAGCAAATTTTCCAAACCAACACACTTTCTACACAGACTCTATCTCCAGTACTCAGTTACAGACCCAAGTTGTTGTGACTGGTTACCACAGTGTTTGTAGACGAGGACCGCAGGGGAACAATTACAAAGAAACGCAGATTTACTGGACACGTAGCTTAGGAGAAATCGGTGGGGGATTTCAATGTGTGGATTCCTGATAAAGTCCCTATCAAAATTTGCTATTCTGTATTACACGCAGAGCAGGAAAGGGCACATCTTAGTATCTGGATATCTTAGGTGCACATCATTATTACCACAGCAACAGCCCCTCCTACTGGCGGGGAACAATATTGCAGGTTGGCCTGCAGTCCAGGCAGGTGATTGACTGGTTGAAGCAGAATCAGGACAAAATATGTGGCTAAAATGTGAGTTCACCATGTGCTGTTTCATGATGAGGCCGGAGAGATCAGCTAAACTGGTTCATTTATTGAGTTTTATTGAGAATTAATTAGTACATGAAAAGCATCATAATATCAAAATAGAACATAAATGCATGCTTTCACACAAAGTAATCACTGACTATTAAAATAGTTTTCCTTGTCCCTCACAGCTCTCTCCTGCTTCTGTGAAAAGATCTCCCGCAGCAACCACTCAAGTAACAGAGTTAAGGCTAAATTGGACTTAATTGCAAGCCAACTGCCGGTGTTCATGAATGGATCCTGATCAAAGGACAATTTGTTGACTCAAGCACCAATTACCTGCAGTATTACATGCTTTAGGGATATGAAAATTGCATTACTAATACATTACAGCTCATAATTTGTGAACTGTCAAAGTGGAGTGCCTGCTAGTTGGAGAAATGGAGACGTGGAGGGTTACTGTTGTATTACTCATTTCTTGATTACTTACTTTTAGCGCCACCTAGAGGATACTTTTGGTACTTTTTTGGTACTTTGCCCACCAGCTTGATTCTCTCCTGCATCCAGCCCACGGCTCAACCAGCTGAAGTCAGTGGCTATGAAGGTAGAACTGAATGCTCAGATCATGCTTTTACTTGGACAGGATATCCAAGTAGTCCATAAAGTGTGCAAGCAAGGAAATGGCCCTCATCATCCATCTTATGCAATAAGTAATAGTAATAGTTGGCATTGTCTGCTGGGGAAGTGTTCACATGCCAGTTGTGAACACGCTCTACCTCTAACACCTCAGGAAGAGTACACCCTACCATCTTTGAGCCCTGGCCCAGTCCATGTGAAGGAGAAATATAGTCACATCCAATCTCCTGATCATCTTGTTTCTTAAGTCTCAACTCAAACTCACCTGCAGGAAAGAAGATGATCATTTGGGCTGTACACTATTCCAGCAGACAAGAGATGATAATAAAGTCCCTCCATCAGGCTCCCTTCATCACAGATGCTGCATTCATGGAAATAATGGAACAAGACCTCAAGAAAGACGACAGCTGGGTAGTACTGCTGCCGTTCAAGTCACCAAAGTGCTATCTCTCAAAACACACTCTGCACCAACTCTGTTTTCTCAGAGGCAACCTTGGTGAGACAATGCTTTCTTTAATGGAAAAAGATATTAGAAATGAGAAAATGGTCATACCAAAGTGGCTCTTCCTGTTGGGGTGGCTCATCCAAGGAAAACTCAACAATATTCTTATAGTGCCCAACACAATGAAGTGTCATCAATAGGCCAGACCTCAACAACTGGTCTGGGAGTGCTCATTTGCTTCCAAAAGGAAGTTGTTGCATAGTTGTTCCGTATAGGAAGGAGAGCAATCCTACAACGCTGAGTCAAACAGTGAATCACATTTACTCAGTGCAGTCTCGTCACTACCTGCAGGTGAGGCTGCAGTCGGTCTGCTCAAGAGATCGTGAGGCATCCTTGCCAAGTCAAAGACTCCCATCCAGTGGTGCCACTAGCAATCTTGGGCCCCCTGACAAAAGTTCACCTTGGCCGCCACTCCACAATAAACAATAAAAATCTACAATCCCTGGCATGTTACAGGGCCCCTCCAGTTCTCAGGGCCCCCTGAATCATTCATGGTACCCCCCAGCCCTTACGGCACCCCTGCTCCCATCTCAGGATGATGTGGGATGTGTAAGATTTGGACCCGGGCATAGATACCCTGCTTGGCAGCACAGCTTGGGTCTCAACTCGGACCTCACCAGAGATACAATTACTTTGAAGGTGGCAGGTGAAGGACGGTGTCTATCCACTGTGGACAGCATATACAGCAGTTTGGAATAAAATTGTCTTCCAGTCCCTTTTTGGATGCACACTTGTGTTTCCGTCTGGCTTGGAGCTCTGTTAGAAGAGTCTAGCTGCATCTTCTGTCTGCCTGGTAATTTTAGTGCTATGTATGATCTGTTCATGGAGATAAAGAGAGAGAGAGTGAGATGTAAGGGAAGGATGAAGGGAGAGAGGGAGAGAGGGAGGAGGGAGGGGGGGAGTGGCTGTTAGCAGTTGGACAAGCACTTGACCTTTTCCCTTTTTTTTTCCCCACACATGCTGCTTCTCTTCACTTTAGCAGCACACACACACATGCACACACAAGCACACACACACATACACACACACATGCACACACAGGCCCTCAGGGTGTGTTTAGCCCTAAGGTTGCCATCTGTACCTGCCTGTTTGGTATGCATTGGGCTCTGCCCCCGATCCCAGCCAAGCCTATTCTCTCTTAGCTGTTTGTGACTCTAGTAAGCATGTGTGTGTGTGTGTGTGAGTGTGTATGTGTGTATATTTATGTATGACCTTTTTTTCTGGGCATGCATGTGCCTTGTTTGCTTTTGTGTGTGTGTGTTCATGTGTGCATTCTTGTGTGTGTGTGTGTGTGTGTGTACATGGGTCTGCGTGTCTGCTTGTATGTTGTAAGATGGATCTCTGAGTCTGGTGCTGACTTCCTTGTGGCATCAGGGTCTAATCCTTCAGTGTAGTGAGACCAGCTGTTAAGCACGACAGCCAGCCTTGAGTGCGTCATATGTCTGTGTTGTGACTAAGTGTGTGTCTGTATATTTGCCTCTATCTGTCTACACACGGTATTATATGGTGGCATGCATGTATGGTCCAATAACTGATTGTTGCTACTTTAGAGTGCACTCTGTATTAAATGTGCCATCTGGTGTGTTGTGTGCGAGTGTGGGTGCGTGTGTGTATTTGTGCACATGTGAGTGTGTATGTGTGTTTTGGTGCTTGCGTCATGCCATGAGAGCATTGCTTCAAGAATGAAATGAACTGAGAGATTGGATCAGCAGTATTTTTTAAATTAGTGTAACATTTTGTGCATTGAATGGTTGCGTGGGGATGATTTGATGAGAACTTTTCATATTTGCCTCCATTTCTGTGCTCCGTCAATGATATTTAAAACTTAATTAACAGATGATCAATAGTGTTTACACTGTAAAGCGACTGGGGCAGATTCTAATTAGACTATCCATACATTATTAATGACATTAGCAAGCTCTGAAATTAAAAGGAGACAACTGCCGCGTTCAATTAAACAAGCCCTCGCGGAGGAGAAAAAGTGATGGCAAAAGATTGGGAAAGTGAGACAGAGAGAGACGTTGATGAAAGAGTAGATGGGTGGGAAATGATGATGATCAAGCTCCGATAGAGTCAAAGGGAGTGGGCGACGGGTGGCAGTGAGGCGTCTTGAGGTTGACTGATGTGCCGACTGCAGGACGTGACAGCTGGATAATAATAACGTTCTGAGATGATTCAGAGTGTAATAATGATATGTAATATCATAGAAACGTCCTAAGCTAATGGCAGGAGGTGGAATATATATCAGCATGCACCCATTATAGTCAAAGATGTGCACCTGAGCATCACTTTAATAAAGACGTACCCTATAGTGTGTGAAGACTGGGACCATATACCTCCAGATGCATACCATAACGTCTTCATATCTTAGTGCTGAGACAATTTACCACTCAAATACACCATTTCAACAGTTGAATCAGACTCAGCGCAAAGGGAGAAGCCGTGAGTCTGAAAAGGAGCAAAAAAAGTAGCCTATTAAGATCATCTCAGCTGCCACCACTGTCAGGGGAGTAGGAAAGAAACTTCTGAGGATGAAATGTAGGAAACTCTAAGTTAGCTAATTACAAAAGGAGCTTAAACACTCCTAATTAGCCTTTTCTGGTGTAGTATCAGGTTATCACAATGTCATGTCAATGTAATTTTAGAGGGAATGGAAGAGAAGTGGAAAAGAGCTAGAGTTAGAATGAAAAGTAGCACTTAGCGGCTCAGCTGGGAATCCACTCGTCATTCTGGAGCAGTCAGTCCCCACAGTGATTTAAACAGCCATTACAGAGGGCTGACGTAATACTCATGGAAGTTATCATTTCAATTGAGAAGGCATTGAGTTGATTTGTCGGCTATTAAATTACTTTTGTGAAAGTTTCTGTGAAACTCTTAAAATGTTGATCCGGTGATGTAGGAGCATCGTCAATTGGGAGAAAAGGTGGAATCATGACATTGTTTTTATTCTGATGGTGATTGTAATTGTAGTTGTTTTGTATAAAGTTAATTGTTAATGTATCATTTATTTATTTCGATAGCTTGTTTTGTAATTTATATTGATGTCTTTGGCTGCAGGAACACGAGACTGAATTCAATTTTATGAACGTTTTTGTTTCTCAGATCTCTCTTGAAATGAAGATTAGATCCAAAATTGAATGAATATAACTGCACCTATCATCCTTTAGATTAAGATGATCTCAAGATTTTGTCCTCCCCCCACATTTCATACCATTAAGCTCCTATCACAGTGAATATCTTGCACATGCACAGACCATTAAAACCAAACAGAAAGAAGCTGGTCATGAATGTAACATTCCAATGAAGAGCCTGTCCAGTAATACTGTTTTAATTGGTCCTGCAGAGATCAACACAGTCCTATTCAAGTGGATCGCACGACCCTGAGGCTCAGAGGCAGGATGAATTGCTGACACTGTACAGTGAAAGTAGTAAGCACAGATACGATTCTCAGTGTCATTCATCAGAGGGTAATAGATGTGCCCAGTAGGCCAGAAAACAAGAGAAAGAGAGGAGCGGAGGGGAGAGGAGAGAGGCAGGAGGGATACATTCATTTCATTCGTGACGAAAGACAGGAGAGACAATATCAAGACGTTTGGGAGGCCATCTTTCACCGTCTCTTTACTGCGGCTTGTGCGTGACTGTATGTGTATGAGTGCGTGCGTGTGCGTGTGAGAAAAGGGTAATTTGATTTTGTGTCCCCCCCCCCCC
>CABFOQ010011006.1:2170-12754 GCA_900660455.1 Gephyroberyx darwinii | reverse complement strand
TATGGCTCTGATGTCATCGCGGCGAGGCTTTTCGGCAGTATGGTGCCACAAGTGGGTTGTCTGACCTCCACCGGGGTGGGCCACGGGTTTTAAAAGCCTCACAAATTATGGAGTACGTTCAACCGACTCCTCAACATCCAAGCTGTTGGAGTGTTTGTTGAAACCTGCTGTTCCAGTGGGCGGTGCTTGAGTGATGTCAGTCAGAACAAACAGGAAAAACACAGGAGGTGGTTCAGATGTTTTCGCAATGAATGTGTCCACGTTGGGGTTGATTGACAGCACTGCATGATGAAGGTGTTTGCCCACGTTAGACCGGCTTCTTTCAACCGCTGAATGATTTGAACTTTTCACAATGCATGTAAAAACACCATGAATACAGTAAGATTTCTTTAGGTAGCTTTGGGTTCACGTTTTGGTGCTGACCAGCTGGCTGTGTTGTGCAGGTGAAGGTGACCCAGAGCACCGAGGCCCACAAGCTGCCCCAGATCATCAACACCCTGCAGAAGGGAGACTACTTTGGAGAGAAAGCGCTCATAAGGTAACCGCAAACATCATGTCTGATTCTCATTTCCCTTCGCGCCTACGTCCACTGGGTGCTTCTTTGTTTTCTTAGAGGGAGGCGCTGGTGTCGGCTCGTGTTGTTGCCAAGCAACCGTTGGAAACCTGTTGGAAGACGCTTCAGATAAAAGTTTGTTTCTTAGCTACGATGTGCTACATGGAGTTACATTCTGTTATTTACTCCAATCCATAGATTGTACTTTGTATAGTGTTATTATCATCATCTAATATTATCATCAGGGCTGTAGTAGAGAATCGAGTCAGTCAGTTCCAAGACTAGGAGTTCGAGTCACGACCAGGTCCAAAAGTGAGACAAGACCAAATCAAGACCAAGACCAGAGCAAACGGAGTCCTATGCAAGACCAAAACTAGAATAGGCAATAAACCGTGTACGTGTACGTGTTTCCAAATGTACAAATAATGACGAAGGAGTTTCTGAAGGATGAACAAAAGTTACCCTTCAACACCGAACCAGTCCATGCTTAGACGTTACATACAGGGTTTCTACAGGTGAAATTTCAGTAGTGGAGAGAAAATAAACCAAACATCAACAAAATGATCCATTTCTTATATTTTCAGAAGGCAGGATAGAAAGTCTAAGATGTCACAAGACCTTCTGGGACCAGACTGGAGCTCTGCAGCCCTGACTGTTATCGACCATTATGTCAAAATGTGCAGAATTAGTTAGTTAGTTAGTTAGTTAGTTAATGCCTATAATCTCATTTTATTCCAACTGGAATGAAACTGGAAACATAACAAATACCACATACACATACAGTGATCACATGACCGTATTCCCAACCCTGCCAGCCACATTCTCACATTGCTTAAAAACCAGAGTTAGTTACGTCTTCCAAATATTGAATCTACACATTATTCAGACGGTCATCAGTAGAGCGGCAGTATGTGTGTGATGAATCTGTCCTGTCTCTTTTAGTGATGATGTCAGGTCAGCCAATATCATTGCTGATGAGAACGGAGTGGAGTGCCTCGTAATCGACCGAGAGTGAGTATCGTGAAGCACGCAGTCTTCAGGGTAGGAAATCAACACCTTCCACCCACCAGACGCTGCTAAACTCTCTGGCCAGACATTATGACACATAACCACCATTATTTTCAATAATGCCTTTGAAAATGAAGTTCTTCATCTCAATGGGACGCCCAGTTAAAAGTGAATTCACCGATGTCTGGGTTTTGTGTTTTCCCAGGACATTTGATCAGACAGTGGGCACCTTCAACGAGCTACAGAAGTACCTCCAAGGCTACGTGGCGACTCTTGATCGCGACGACAAGAAGAGACACGCCAGGTAGGTGCAGAGTGGTGGGTGGAAAGATGAGCCTCCCATGTTTGTAGTGTAACCAATGAGGAAAACACCTGGGAGAGTTTCTCACCAGAGATCACCTGTCAGTCAAACAGTGTGTCCAGTACTGTGACGTCTTTCTCCTTGGGTTTGAGTTTGTGGAGTTTGAGTTCCTGTAGGTGGCGCTCTTTTCTTTGTCTGCTGTATTTGCAGCTTAGAGGTGTTTTGGAATGACTCCAGTTTCCTGTGATTTTGGGAGTAATGTGTTGATAACTGAACACCGATGTTACCGATAACATAACGGACCCCGCAGCAAAAGTAGTTTTAGTGGCTGTTGTTTTACTTTGGGAATCAGCAGCACAGAGTAAATCCACATCATCATGTCGTTGATGTTTTATAAAATGCATTAAAACCAAAATGCATGAAACTAAAAGTTAAAGTGAAAATGGAAACATTAAACAATAACATAATGAAACACGTTTCTACCATCAGTTTCCATGCTCTCCGCCCTCTAAACGTCACAGCTCGCCAACTCAGGTATCATGGAAACTTCCCACTTTCCTTTTTCCACTGTCATTATATTTCAATAGCAATTATATCCATGACTTCCTTCTGAGTGGGCGGAGCTAACCTCAAGGGCCTCTCTCTCTCTGTCTGTCTGTGTGTCTATCTCTCTCTCTGTCTGTCTGTTTCTCTGTCTGTCTGTCTCTCTGTCTGTGTCTGTCCATCTATCTCTGTCTGTCTGTCTCTCTCTCTCTGTCTGCCTGTCTCTCTCTCTGTCTGTCTGTCTGTCTACCTGCCTGTCTGTCTGTCTGTCTCTCTGCCTGTCTGTCTGTCTGTCTGTCTGTCTGTCTGTCTGTCTGTCTGTCTATCTATCTGTCTGTCTGTCTGCACTAATGCAGGTTGAGATGACGTCTGCAGTCGTCCATCGCTGCTATCTGCATCATTTGGGGAAATATCTTAAAATATCGTTCCGATTTTTTATCATTTCATATTGTGAAAATATTGTGCTTGTTTGTGTTGTTGTTGAACTGTGCTGCCTATGAAGTTCCTGCTGGGTCCCCATAAAACCTGCCAGTTAAACGCTATGGGCTTGAAAAAGGCTCAACACGCTCTTTTCTTGGTCTCGACCTTCTTTGGTCTTGACCATAGACAACACATACCCAACAAACACATTCAGACTTGATCCATCGCAGTGATCCTTTCCCCCTGCAGGTGAAGGTGAAGGACGAGGACATAACCTTCGCCTTAAAGGTCATCAAGAAGAAGCACATCGTGGACAACAGGCAGGAGGAACATATACACTCGGAGAGGAAGATCCTCGCCGAGGCTCGCTCGCCGTTCATCGTCAAGTCAGTTTGCCTGCTCACTCGTTTCAAACGGTTTCTCCTCCATGACGAAGCTTTGTTCCATTAGACTGGGAAAGCAGAGCAGAGCTTCTTAGTTTCTGATGAGATCACAGTCTTGGCTGCAAGCAGATTACGCCTTCGACAGGGTAGACTGGCAGCGGATAGAGAGATGTGTGCCACCGGAATTCAGTTATTTGTTGTGAAATATTAGTTTACTGTCTTTCCTGCCTTTTTTTAGATTGCGATGATCCAATTCCAGCACTGGAAGAGGCTGAGATATTAAAGTCATTCTTCACTTCCTGTAATGCTCCCTCCAGTCCTCCTCACCCTATATATGCTCTCTCATGTATTGGTCTTACGTTTCTGTATGTTTTCCGTATTTACTGATAATCATTTAACCAAGGTTGTTTGTGTTATTACCAGTAACATCTTTGGGGTTATTACTCAGCATCCACCCTGCTGAGGTTTCCTCCAGCAAGACACTGAGGCCACGTCCACACTAAGCCGTTTAAATTTGAAAAGACATATTTAGCCTATTTCTCCGTTTTGGCCTTCAACCACACTACACCAGTGTTTTCGACCCCTGAAAACGGAGGTTTCCGAAAACGCTCTCCCCAGTGGAAAAATTAGATAACACCAACATTGCGTTGTAGTGCGGACGAGGAAAAGAAAGACCTTTAAAAAACGATGACATTTGACTGTCCCGTGATCCAGGCTGTAAACATCCAGTCTGATCCGAGTGGTCTGCGCATGCCCACGGAAGAAAGTTTGCCTTTTGGTGGTTTAGTGTGGACAAAAAGGTTAGACACAAAAACAGTGCTTTCAGATTTAACAACTTTGTGTGGATGTGGCCTGAATCCCCACCAGCTCCATGGTGCTGCTCTGTAGCCAACCCTGGTCAGACAATTTCAGTACTGGGAGCATTAAATGATCACGAGTCGACATTATGAGAGTTAACTTGTCTGCTACTTTCTCTAAATATAGTAGTGAAATGTAATAAAAACTGTTGCTAGGATCAATAGCCTCCGTGAGCTGCCTTCTATTGCTATCATCATCTTTCATTATGTCCCCTTCCTGCTCCTTGTGATACTTAAAGGTCTACCTTTTAACAGAAAGGGTTCCTGGGAAATCAAACCTGAGAACAAATGAAAGCACAAGGCAGATTGTTGGGGGTATTGTTTGTTACAAAGACGGTTCACAGAATTTCACACTGATCTATTAAAGAGAAAGTCCTGACACCCTGCACCTTCATATTTAATGGGTACCAGAGTTTTAGATTGCAGCTTGACGAGATCCAAAAAACAGTGGGACCAAGGCACTCTTCACCTTTAACTCTTCACTCTTTGCCTTCATTAATCTGGCATAACTAACTAACAAACACATTTTTTACTAAACTAGTAGACCTCAATGGCCCTAATCAATAGAGGAGCGTGGCCACTGCATAGTCCAGTACACAGGTAGTGAATGTCAACCCCGCAGAAAAGCAAGACAAGCAAAGATATACAGATGATACAGTCACTAAAATGAAAGTTGTGTAAAAGATCCACAAGTCAAGCTAGAACAACGGCAATGCACACCAACCGAACCAACAGTAACCTTACATATCACAGAAAAGGAAATACGTTCATGTCTTTATTCAGGCCGGGGTATTGGGTGGCTTTTCTTGAACCCTCTCAAAATCTCAAATCGCTCTATCTGTGTCTCTCTTTCTCTAGACTGTACCGCACGTTCAGGGACAACAAGTATGTGTACATGCTGCTGGAGGCCTGTCTGGGTGGGGAGATCTGGAGTCTGCTCAGAGACAGGTAGGATAGGCCAACCGCTGTCTGGCACAAAGGGTCAAAGGTCAGGACAGATCTGCTCTGCAAGTGGCGGTAACGAAATGCGAGTCAGGTCAGAGGAGGATAGGAGGATAAAGAGTAACCCCCTCACGCAATCAACAGAACACATTTTGAAAAATCTTCTTTCAAGTCGCCTGGTTGGGCCTTAAATTAACCTTTAAAGCCAGAATGCATTTACTGCCTTTTACCTGTGTAGGGCAGAGATGCTGAAGACATTTCTCAAGATCATTTTATGATTTGAAATTGCAGCAGCACCAAAATCATTCCACCAAAACATCTGTGGGCTTAGTATTTTGTCTGATACAACTTGCTGAAATAACCACAGTCATCTACCTACTTATATAGAAGAGGGAATATATAGGGAAGAGTGAGTTCCCAGAGATCACCTGTCAATCAAACAGTGTGTCCAGTACTGTGACGTCTTTCTCCTTGGATTTTCTGTTGGTGGAGTTTGAGTTCCTGTAGGTGGCGCTCTTTTCTTTGTCTGTTCAGCCACGGTGGCTATCGCTGCTCATGCTAACTACCCAGTTCTTCTTCTGTTGATTTCAAACAAAATGCTACAAATCACTTCCTGTGCGCCAGATGACTTCTACCAGGAAAGACCTGCCGCACACGAGATGTTCAGAACAGCAAAAGTGAATGCTTTCAAGGACTCTGTATGAGTTGAATCACTACTGTGTTATATCAACCGGCGACAGAGAGCAACAAAACAAAACACTTACATGAAAATCAGGGTTCATGGGGCTCAGGTGCCCCTTGTTGTGTGTTGGTTCATCAGCTCCTCTTTTTCCCTGCTTACCACAGTTTGGTTCACTCTTGTCTGCAGGGGGAGTTTTGATGAGCCCACTGCCAAATTCTGCGTTGGTTGCGTCACAGAGGCCTTCGACTACCTCCACCGCCACGGGGTCATCTACCGAGACCTGAAGCCTGAGAATCTCATGCTGGACGCAGAGGGATACATCAAACTGGTGAGACTGCTGCCACTGACCACATTCTCAGTCACGAAAACATGACAGGAACTGTGGCTCAAAGAAGTTGTCCCGTATCTGGAAGGTCAAAGGTTTGATCCTGTGTGACATCTAGTGCCCATCTCTACTGAGCAAGACACTGGGCCTGCTTCAGTGGCGCTACTCCTGATTGACTCTGGCCTGGAACCACTCCAGAGAAATGCTAGCATGGACAGTGAGCTGCAGTAGTATTTGGACAGTTCTCCTTCTAGGTGTTCATTGCATTGATAGAGTGCCCTCCTCTCCAGTCACAGTTGCATTCATCTACATTGGCAGAACTGTCTTTTCAACCTCAAGTTCATTGTGTAATTTTAAGTATTAAGAGCTAAAATATCAAACAATGTGCTGCACTCTTAAAACTGGCAGTTCATCTGAGGTTCTTCAGAGAGCCAAAGGAAGTCAATTAGCACCTTAGGGTTCTCTACTAAAAGATTAAAGGGTTCCTTGAAGAAGTCCCGTGTTAGAGGTTTGTGGAAGACTAGTCAGGGTTTATGAAACCTTCAAAGGGTTTTCTGGTGCTCCTTTCTAGGATACCCTTGGGATTGCAAGAGTTTACTTCCAGAGTTGAAAAGGAGCTAGAATGTTCCTCTACTGTTTCACTTTCCCAGGTTGACTTTGGCTTTGCCAAGAAGATCAGGTGTGGTCAGAGGACCTGGACCTTCTGCGGGACACCAGAGTACGTGGCCCCGGAGATCATCCTCAACAAAGGCCACAACTTTAGCGTGGACTTCTGGTCTCTGGGAATCCTGGTCTTTGAGCTCCTTACTGGCAGGTGTGGAACATGAGAGCATGCTATACAGACCAAATGTTAGTTGAAGAGTGAAACTGAAACATGATGATGATGGATCAGTTTCTTTAGCATGTACCTCTCAGCTTAGTGAGGTAGGTTGTCCTGAACATACCCGGAACAGTCAGGAGATAAGGGCTGTACGAAGGCACCCAAACTTCAAAGGTGGCATATAAGTATTTCCTCACAGCAGAGTGACTGTCTACTGACTCACCCTTTCCAGAAGCATCCATCCATGATAGGTCTGCTCAACACTAAGCTGAGAGACCAATATGATGTTTTATGGTATATTTCTGAAGGAAATTAAATCTCTGTACCATTTGTTTCCATCCCATAGTCCCCCATTCTCAGGGAGTGACCAGATGATGACATACACATTCATCTTGAAAGGCATCGAGAAGATGGACTTCCCCAAGAAGATTACCAAGAGACCTGAGGACCTCATTCGCAAGCTGTGCAGGTATAAACATAGCACAGATGCAACAGGTATACAGAGCAACCATCATTCAAAATTAGGGTAGATGAAGCTTTAATGAAATATGTGCTCATTTCTACTTTAGGGCAGGACTTTGTGTCCATACAGTGGCTGGTAAATCCCAAAATTCACCAGCCACTGTTACTGCTGTACTATTTGCCATTTTTGGGATATAATTGGGCGTGTAAAAGATGTTTGATGACCTGACAAAAGACAGATTTACCAGCCATAGACAAAATTCACGAGCATTTGGTCTGTGACTTCAGTGTTGATTTCCTGCCCTGATTTACTTCACAGACGAAATCCCGCAGAGCGCCTGGGCAACCTGAAGAATGGAATAACTGATATTAAGAAGCACAGGTAAGAAGGAACTAGCTAATTCTTCTTGCTTATCTCAATGGAAGGACTAACCTAGCAAATTAGGGAAGCAAAACCTACTTCCTCCTGGACTTCCCTTCATCCTTTCATCCATACACTCTCCCAGGACAGAGGGTTGGGTGCTCAGTGGAAATATTGATCTTTAAGCATTTGCAGCTTATTCCTTGGTACTGTCAGAGTGAAACTCAGAAATGATAATGATGCACTATGTACACAGAGATAGAAAAAGATGTAGAATTTTTATATTCTCTATTCTCTAACGTGTCTGCAGGTGGTTTAATGGCTTCAACTGGGAGGGACTGAAAGCCAGGACTGTACCGTCTCCGTTGAAAAGAGAAGTAAGTACAGAAAATTACCGATCAGGGTGAAACCAGGGGGTAAGGGTGGAAGGGCAAATCTAATGACAGTAAAAACACATATACAGAGATTTAGTCATAATTGGGGTCTTAGCCTTCCTCGTTCATGCTTTGTGACAGGAAGCAGCACCAAAATCCAGTCAATCATGGTGTCCTGCTCGACTAGAATAAAACATTAGATATTTTAATTGAGACAATGAAAAACCAAACTATATATTATAGTTGAATTTTAAAAATTGACCGATGTTGGTTTCTTTGCTCCGTGAGGTCTTAATAGATAATAGAAAGATAATATCAGTTGCTCGTAAAATAACTCGTAATATGTCAACAATTGACATATGATTGCCATCTTGGATGTGGCATCCCAACAACATCCCAACATCCCTTCCAAGATGAAGCAATGAGATGCCACCCTGTTCTTCCGCTTCAAAGTCATGACCCCTTATTCGCCCTCTCGGTGTTGAGCGAGTTAGAAATGTAAAAATGTCTTTCCATGTCTTCTTTCCTTCGTAGCTCACCGGACCTACAGACCACGGCTACTTCGACACCTACCCTCCAGACGAGGACACTCCTCCTGATGAGCTGTCTGGCTGGGATATGGACTTCTGAGAGTTTCTGCTCTGTCTTTTCCCTGTTCTCCTTCCAGTGCACACTCCCAACAACAAAACCTAAGATCTTTAGAAGGCTTTCAGGCGGCGTGAAGCACCCCCTGGTGGTTGTGGAGGTCCTCAGCTTGGCCACCAATAGCTTTGAACAGCTGGTTACACTTCTAAACATATAACTCAACAGAATTGAATCTTCATGGTCAACGTCTGTTTCTGACTGAACTGATCATTTCATCACTGATCAATCTGATTGATTTAGCTTGTTAGCTAGCTAATCATAGCATCTGGTCAGCTAACCATCACTGTCTTGTCAACACATCTGATTAGCACACTAGCTAACGTATCTAGTAGAAGCTAGCGTTAGCAGTGGCTAGTAGCCACATGTTAACATGAACTAAATTAGCCTGCTGGCTAGTTAGCTAGCTAACAAAGCCAAAAACCAACTACCAACTGTATAGGTTAACTGAGCTGACTCCAACTTGTAGAGAACAGCTTGTAGAGTAGAGACTGGGGTTGAAATCTACCTTCTCAGACTATTCTCCATCTTTGTCAGCTAGCTCTCTGCTTCTAGCCTGGTTGTTAAATTTCACTGTTATTTGAGCCAATTCTCCCGTGAAGCTTCATGATGGCGCTAGCCGCGGCTGCTGGGAGTTTTGTGACATCTGTGATTGTATATACAGTTTGTTTATGGATGGATGAAGAGGAATGGAGATGTGTGGAGAGGAGATTGGAAGAGGGAAAGCAGTTAGGAACACACACACACACACACACACACACACACACACACACACACACACACCTTCTCCACTTAAGTTATAGAGTGTGAGCATCCCGAGGCAGGGCGCCAGACCTGAGGAAATATTTACCTTTTTGAAGCCGAGTCAACTCTGTGGTTGTCGGCGTCTCCGGGGCATTTGGCCGGAGGCGTCCATGATGTGAGGAGTTCAGCACCGAGCTGAAAAGACAAGTCCGCCACTTTCTGGAGTTTAGCTGTGCTGAGATCAGATAAATACTGTGTTTTGGGGGTTTTTAAGCTTGAGGTTTACTGTAAATTGACTATATACTGTGTGTGTATACATATACAGTATACAGTATTTACACAAACCAAACTAAGCTCTTGGTCCTTCAAGTAAACTTTAATATTTGGATTAGTGATTTTTGTAAATATCGTGTGTATCTCTATATGTGACTGTGTGTGTATGTAATAACTCCTGTGTGAAGCACCTTACATGCCTGGGGAGCTGTGGCCTTACGATCACGCCTCGTGGTTTCAGGATTCAGCTGTTGATGAATTTGCAGTTTAAAAACTTGACTTTTCCTAACTGAAGTAGGCGGTGATCTTAGACCGCTGCTTTTTTTTTGTTTTAAAGCCGCAATCTGTGATTTTTTTCAAGTAATGTGTCATCAGTAGATCTATAGATTCATACCAAGATGAAGCCCCTTTCACTCCAATGTATCTGAAATATATTATTTATTTAAAGCGAACACATGCCAACAGTGCTGTCAGATGTCTCAGTGCCCATGTTGGATCAATGATTGGGGTTTTAACACAAGAAATCTCTAAGTATACGTCCCTCAATTTCCTGCACAAAATGTAATGTGTGATTACTGCACACATTCATGTACAACTGCCTCTGCATAGTACAATCCTACATCATATTCCTGTATAAAATGTACATATTTCTCAGTAACTGGAAATCGGAGAACGCTAGTCATACGTTTATGTACGCTTCCACGTTTTTGTTGTTGAATTTCAAAAATGTCGCTCTTGTATTTTGGGCAGGATGCTGCCGAGGTGGAAAGGAAAGGAAATAAACGATGAGTATTTTGATGGTTTGTGTTTGTAAAGAAAGACGTGGGTGGATCTGAGTCTTACATACTTTTATTCATTTCTTTGAATGTAAGGAGGGCCGGCGCTCGGGGGGGG
>CABFOQ010010997.1:53146-73683 GCA_900660455.1 Gephyroberyx darwinii | reverse complement strand
TCAACCTGATGCGTCGCTCGGAGATCTCGGGAATAATATAGATAACGAGTCCGAGCGAGCGGGCATCATTCACGCGCCGGGCTGTTCTGAAAGGCTGGCAGCTGAGGTGGCGATTTACGGGACGACTGAAGGGTAAGCAGGTATACTGAGCAGGCCGGGTCGATAATTGGAGGTGTGGTTACGGGCTCGGCTCCCCCAATCAATAAAGTTTACAGTGAATATTAGCATCATAAAAGATGCTACTGCGTCGGCTAGTAGTGCAGGACGTTATTTACTACAAAGAGATAGACTTGAGTTTTATGGTGCCCAAGAAATCGAACTTTGGCGATTTTCAGTTATTGCTTTGATATTGAGATAAAGAGAATGCTCACTCTCCTAAGTGTGTGTGTGTGTGTGTGTGTGTGTGTGTGTGTGTGTGGCACATGAAACTCTTGAATTATTCAATAAAGACTCAGGAAGAAACCTTGTTGGATGCATCACTTCTCATCACTTTTCCAAGTTGGCAACGATGAGAGGGAGGTTGAGTGAGAATGAGAGAGAGAGAGCAGAGAGAGAATAGAAAGAGAGCATGGAAATAGAGAACGAGAGAAAGAGAGTGCAGAGTAAAGGATATTATTGAATTTGATTATCTCCCGGTCGGCTGACTGTAGAGATGCTTTGTCACTGCCGCTCCATCCAACATCCCAACTGATACACAGCAGAGCAGAGAATAATGGAGGAGAAAATGTAAAGGATGCAAGGGAGGGGGGTGATGAAGAGGAGGCATCTCATTGGGGGTTTTTTCTCGTCGTTTTTTCTCCACGTCCAGACAAGCGCCGATATAATGATGAATCAAGACTTTCTCCATACAGCGTCTTTAATCAAAAGGGGAGAAAAGAGAGGCCGTCTCTCTACATGCCTGTAATCAATGGACGCCCCAGCCCTTAATGAGCTGCAGGCAGACGCTCTTTTGCGATGAATCGCTCGTGCAAGTGCATGCACACACACACACACACACACACATGCGCACAGCAAGCCTTTCTGAAACATTTCAAGCCGCAACAAGTCTAATTTAGATGTAAATCAGAGGTTTTTAGGGAGATGCAACTCTGGAACAAGCTGTTCTCTCGCTGCACGGTCACCTGAATCTGAATGGATCTGAATGGTCACACACACACGTACTCTGTCGTGTATCTCAATACTTATTGAATGTACGCCATTGATTCCATTATTTTATTGGATTTATGTGAAATTAGTAATACACAAAGCAAATATCCCAAACAGAGGACTTGACCTGCAACGGAGTGAACTCACAATGTTATCAGATGCACTCTTTTGCTCAGAGCACCATGCATCTGCTGACAGTCTCACATTTTGCTGAAGAAAATTTCTGCAAAAAAATCTTAAATGCTTCATTTATCCTTACAAATCAACATCTCCAAGAGTAATTGTGAATATACCTACCAATTCACATGCTCAAATTCTTTAAGGCTCATGGTATTCGATGCACAAATGTTCAAAGTGCTGTTGGGTTGCTGCCAGCCTTCACACGTTTCATGTTTCAAGCAAGATGAATGGCATAACCAAAAAAGCATCAAAGAAAGATTTCAACAAGGCAGAAACTGTTGGCCTCAGCATGCTGATGCTATTCCCACTCCCAAGCACTTGAAAGTTAACACTCCAAAAGCTCTGTGACGTGAAACAGTCCTGACATTTTGTTGAATGTTACTTGGCTCAGCAACAGGAAATTAATTAATAAGGCCTACATCATAAATAGGACTTACTTACATTAGTCAGGGAGACGGCGAGGAAGGTGCTGCTTACTAATACTTGTCATCCGCAACTTACACAACATGAGGGCCCCCACATGATGTTGATGAAGTCCCATGGGGAATGTCAGATGGTGGCATCACAGGGACATGTGTACCGAGTGCGATGTGCCATCTCAAACGTCTACATGTACTCCCAGATGGTGAATTTATGCACAACTAACTGGTTTCCAGTAACTCTGTACTTGCCACAGCTAGCCAGGATGGAGAGCACAGTGGGCCACCCGCAACTCCATAGCATAGCATTGTAGACAACCAGGTAGTGTGACAGATGTTTGACTGACAGGCTGACAGATGACCATAAAAAGCAATGTGAACTACATAACTGGATTCAAACAAGACACACACTCTGTCTCTATGCACTCATACAACTCTCTACTGGTTACACATGAAGGACTGAGAGACAAAGAGAAAAGGAGTTGGAAATAGAGTAGCGGAAACAGAAAGAACAAGTCAGACGGGCAGTGCAGACCCAAAACGAGTATCGTAAAAGCATTCAGCATGGGGTTGTTCCCTCCCACTGAGGGCAATTTATCTCATCTACAATCCAAATGAACAGCCGCCACCTCCCTCTCTGCAATGTCACTTTGGCTCCTGGAAATCTCCATTCCAAATGAAAACAGGATGACCTGATTTATTACTTCCCTGTGCAGAAACGATACGAGAAACCCTCTTTAACTCCTTTTCTCACTCTTATCTCGCTCACTGAGATCCTGTGTGATGCAGGTTTGTTACAGGTTTAGCAGCTCATAAGGACATCAGAGTCATTCTGGTGACTCAGATTAGGACCATTGACTCCAGAAGCGAGTAAGAGGCTTTAGCGTAATAGTTTATAGCATTTCTGTTATATGTGTTCTGCTAGTATAACACCCTAGCATACATCCATGGGGTTTATAGACCCATGCTCTCGTCATTCTAGACATATGGAAAAGGCAAAACATCTTCTATCTTTTCCTCAGTCAAACTTTTTGATCAGACAAAGCTTGGAAAATAATCCAGAAAATGATTAACCACAAAAACCCTGTTTGGGCTGTGTGGGTCGATATCATGTAACGATATTTTAAATGAACTCTCTTCTCCATTTGAAAGCCGTCACAAAAAGATCAGCGCGATGGGCCATGTGAGTTTTCACTGTGTCGCACTGATGCTGTTTGCACATTGGAACAGCCAGATCTTCCTCTGCCATGATTGGCTGGTAAGATGTCAATATAGTGCTGCCACAAACAGGGGAAGCGTGAGTCTCTTGCCAGATAGTGACACCTGCAACATAAGGCTCTCTCCCAATCCATGTGAATTTAATCAGGAGATAGATTAAAGATTAATTTGCCAATCTAACTTAATCAAAGTTAAAGCCGTTGAAGTTACTATCACAAGTTTTGATTAACAGCATCTATTCATCACAGGTTGAGCTCGCCCGGCCCCACGTGTGTGATCTCAGTCGAAGCAATCACTAGACTTTTTGTCGATGAGCCTGGAAAAAAACCCACACTGGCTAATTAATGATAAGACAACACTGGTCAGTCGATAGAGGATGGACATGGAGCAGAATGTAATGTAATCTCCTCTACACCAGGAACCTTAATAACCAATGAGAACAAATGTTATATTATTGTTCAGGGTATATGAACAGAATAATGGAAATGCCAGCAGAATGAAATTCCTCAGTGATGCTGTAATAGCTCCATTATAACATGGGGTATCATTTTCAGGCGTAGTGTCACTTCCTTTAGTGAGTTTGCTTAAATCACTGTTAACATAATGATGCTAAGTCGTCAGATAAGCCTTACATTTTAACGTGGGTAGTAAAAAAAAAATAGATTTGGACTGTAATTGTTTTTTGAAAATTCTTCACCACATGGTTTACGTTGTTATACTGCTGGTCAAACCACTAGCTGACCAGGAAAACGACAAGACGACTGTTACGAGTGGCCAGGAAAGCCCTGCATGTGTGGTACTACACATTGCTTGTGGGGGGCGTTTGTTCTCTTCCTGTCTCTCTCTCTGGTGCTCTCTCTCTCTTCTACCTGTTTTCTTGTTTAGGGGGCGGAGCCGAGCACTTGAAGCCAATCAAGCCTCACCACATGGAGCTAACTCTCTCTCTTGCCCGACAGCCTGAAGCACAGTTTGGGGATTCTTCCTTTGTTTCTGATGTGTTGGGTTTTGTTATGTTAGTTTGGGATGGAGATCACCGGTAGTTTAGTTATCGGGTTTTTTGTTTTGGTCCAGTTTAGTTACATTCTCTTTTGGTAGTTTAGGGGGAAGAGCTGGGTTCGCACGGCCCATTGCTGGCCCAGTAGCTTCCCCATCTTTTGTTCTGTTTGGCTGGGATCTCCAACCCCTTTTGGCAACCCCAATCGCCTGCCGTCCTTTTATATGTTTTAATTATCTAGGGAGGCCGTAACAACGACGAGGAAAAACAATCTGATTGGCTGCTGAAGGCTGATGTCTCCCAAAGGTTCAGCAGTGGTCAACTTTTCTGCACCAATTGAATGGTTAACTGCCATCACATCAGTTTAGGCTCTCTTGGTTGTTCAGCACTATAGAAATAATTGTGACTGGATGATCAAGTTGACAGGTTGGTGGCAGTTTTCACACACACTCGTGTCACTGTGTAAAATTGTATCTGTCGACTGCACGCCATGGCAGTATAGACCTGCCACAACCTGTGTGAGAATTGAATTGAAGGAGGCATTTCTATTATTTTGTTCACACAGTGTAAACCTCGTGGACAGCCTTGAAAATGAATCAATAGAAGGGTAAGAACAGAAGGTCTGTTGGATTGGCTTAGCCAGCTACAATAAACTGGTAGCCTCCAGAACCAAGGCTACTTTCCTAAATCAATCCCATCTGCACAAGTCTTGACAAACGACTGGAGAGGAAATAGGAAGAGTGCTGGGAGAGAAAGAATGAAAGGAGGAGAGAGACAGGGAATATTTTAATGTCAACACCCATTACACAGAGGGGGGCTTCAGAGCTGGCGGATGTATGGGGGGGAGAGTAGCGGATGGGTGAGAAATAGTATTTGGCTAGCAGCCTGATCACCTGGGGGAAGGCAGGAAAGAAGGGAGCGATGGAGGGATCAAAGGAAGAGGAAGAGGGATCAGCCATGGAATAGATTTTAAGTAAACCCCCTGTTGTTGAGAGCCAGTCTTGCCGTATTGAACTGGACTTCAGCTATCAATCCTTAGCTGAATGTGTGTGTGTACAAGATTGAACTGGAACAAGGATTTTTTTTGACAGGCTTTACATATTTTTTACGGATTAGAAAACAAGTACTAAAGTTTGAAGAGCTCACCATCGCTCATGTTCAAACACAAAGAAAAGAAATACAGCTCAAGGTAGATAATAATAGTATCTGGCCACTTTGTTAGGTACACCTATCGGGGACCGGGTAGGACTCCCTTTTGCCTCCAGAACAGCCTGAATTCATGGCGGCACGGATTCAACAAGGTGCCCTTCTGCACACCACTCTTGTAAAGAGCTGTTATCGGAGCATTTCTGTTCGCTTGAACAAGTCTGTCATTCTCCTCTGACCTCTACCCATTAAGGTGTTTCTGTTCCTCCACCATCCTCTGTAAACTCTAGAGACTGTCGTGGCGAAAATCCCAGGAGGGTTCAGCTGTTTCTCAGATGCTGGAACCACCACGTCTGGCACCAACATCATATCACAAATGGATCAAAGTCGCTTAGATCACGAATCTTCCCATTCTAATGTTTGGTCCAACAAAAAACAAAACCACTTCACCATGTCTGCAACCTTTATACATTGAGTTGCAGCCACGTGATTGGCTGTTTGGAGGCTTTTTGCGCTAACGAGCAGGAGGACCTAATAAAGCATGTCATAGAATATACCACCAGGAATTAACAGGAAATAACAACATGGGATACGTTCCCACTGTCTTGTTTAATATCTGGGATGAACCAAGGACTTGTACTGGGCGCCACATTGTATTTGTCTCCTCCTTCATCCCCATCATCATTAAGTGTGCACCTTAATAGGAGCATAACACAGGAGCTCTGTTTGTCATTTATCCTCCATTTATGAGCCTTTGATTCAATTCCCTTACACAGATGGCACACCAAATGCGATCAGGGATATCAACAAAATTGTCTCTATCATTCCGCCATTTGAAGCCCATATCAGCAATTTTCTTGGCAAATAGAAAACACTCAACCAAACTGGGGGCTTATTGCATCCTGTTAAAACCCGAGTGCTTGTATGAAATTGAATATTCTTGGGAGTGAGATGAAAACATTAAACACTTCAGTGTCGAGCTGACAGGCGCGTTGGCCTGCTTCTTTGTTTGGTGACTTGAATTAAGTAAATCTATCATTAGCACATTAGTACAGGAGAAAAAAGAAATCACACAGTTTACGTCCTTTGGAAAAGGGCTTTATAGGTGAATGTGACTAATTACAACAATTAAAACTGAAAGGGTAATTATTCATTTCATATCTTTTGTTTTCCGCCACCTGCGTGTTCGCTCTGCCGTTGTCAGCAAGCCTTCCTCAAACATTTCCCCATGGCTTTTTTCCATTTGCTTATTCCCCAATAACCGCTCTGAGGCTTTACAAAATGGGGCATTGATCAGAGAGAGGTGGCGGAGAAAGTACTATAGATCAGTCTGTTCATTTGTATATGAATGAAGTGGTAGATCAATGAGTGACCCTGCAGCCTGACCTCACACACCTGAGTCACCGAAACAGAGACTATTCGGTGTGTGTGTGTGTGTATTTGTGTGCCTACATCAGCATTGCTGCAGGGACACTGGAAACAACCATACAGAAACACCCACACACTTTTTCCTTGAGTTCTTTTCTTCAATTGCTATTGGCGTTGGAGGACAGATAGGCCAGGCACTCGAGAAACACTTCCTCTCCTCTCCTCTGACCCCTCCTTTCCACTCCTCTCATCTCCTCTGCTTTTGTGCCCCCTTCTTCCATCCCACACAATGCTGTGTTCGTTGACACTATGACACGAAGAGAGGAAATAACAGCCCGAGCATTGTGGAAATGTTTTTTTTTTTCTTATTTTCAACGGAGCGAAAACGTTTATAGCCATGGGCTGAAACGTAGAGGATGTTTATCTATGTTTAAAATGTTACACAAAAGGGCTAGCTAAAAAATAACCTTATGACTGAAACATCAACAAGTTCACCTCTGCTTTTAAAAATGAATCCAAGACGGGAAGAAGATGCTCTTGTACATGTAATCCATTTTAAACTTGAGCAAGTCTTCTTGTCAATCTCATATAAATTGAACCTTAAGTAAATAATTGATAGTGTTCATGAAGGTTTTCTTTCAAACTGAGACGCTTTTAAAGAACGTTTCAGGTGCACATTCAAAGCACCTCACCGTATCCTTCAATTTCTTGGAACTCTTCACCATCATATATCATTGTCCCACATTGAAATTGCCCTCAAAAATATTACAAACATCAGAGGCATTTCTTCCTGAGAACATGTCATGTTGAATTTGCGCTCTATTCCTCGAAATGTTCTTCTAAATGTTTTGCAGTAACTGAAAGAAAATGCATTAACATCTCAAGACTTTTTCTTGAGAAATGACACCGTGAAACAGAACGAAGTGAAGGAAAACATTAACCTTTGTTGCATGATAACAAAATAACATGTGAGTGGATTGAAATGTTGTTTTTATCTCAGACAGGAACTGGTCTTTGTGTCTTTATTATGAGGCTTTCTCCACCAGGTGCAACATTAAAGTCATTTCATGTATTTTGGAGAGGGGACAGGATGAAGCTGTCAGTTCTGCTGCTGATCTCCTATATAATGTTCTCTACCCATCTATCTGTATATATACTATACATACATACATACATACCTGTATATTTACTGTATGACAGCATAGCACGAGCTAACATTGGAGCCCATGCAGCTGCAGTCATCTCAGTGCAGGTCACAGGATAACTAAACCACCTAAGCTGTCATTTCCTATCTACTTCCTCACTCTTTCTGTAATTCTGTGAAATGTCATTCTGTGAAAGAGCAGCGGTTCATTTCCACCGGCCGATAATATCCCCCCGTTTGCATCACCCTCCGACACGTTCCACTCGCCCCGCCAAATGGGCGGTAAGTGATAGCGCACCGTTGTACTCGCCGAGCCCCGCAGACGCCAGATACCAGAGCATAATTTGCTTTAGTCCGTATTGACTTTGTCTTTACAACTGTCATGAACTAATTTCATGCTTCACGTGGCTCTTTTTCCCAAGCAGCCCTGCGGTTTGTGGATACAATGCTGAAGAAACACAGCAAAGAAAGAGGAAGCCTGATCTTCTGATGCTACTGAACCGTATATGTTTCCATAGTGTGGGATCATGCTGCAATACGGTGTGATTATGCTGCGTTGTCTTTAACGGGTTACACCTTCATGTTAAATTGTCAAACTTTCATTGTTCTGCTAAAATCAATAAGGACGAAGCACGATGCAGCATGACGTCTAACTTAACTCACAGTTCATATATGAGTTGAACAAAAATGCTATTCAAGACACTGAAAAATACCTCATCTATGTGAAGTGAAGCCAAAATACTTATTTGTCCAAAAAGTGAGCATTATTAATGACTGGCATGTATGAGGGTAGGATGGGGACGAAACCCACCACTGCTAATATTAGCCCGTAGTTAATTGACCTTGATGGAACCTCGCGGCAAAGCCATCTGTCTTCTCACACATCTAAGAACTGTAATAACACTGCCTACACAAGCAGTCATACACACAGCAATCAGTTGGCTAGGGCAAAAGGCACGTTGCTTACCTGTTGGTAAGCATTGTACGCAGCAGTACAAGACAGGAAAGAAGCACACATCACTATACAATAAACAACTTGGTCAACAGGGTGTATAAAAGATATCCTAAAAATATACAAGAAAACGAAATATACAAAAAATATAAAAAATAGTGCAAGGAATAATAATTTAGTGCAATTTATGTAATGTATTTTAGTGTATTAATGTATTTACCCAGCTAGAATAAAACAATAACCATTACTTATAATAAACATGGATTCAACAGAGATTCAACCAGTAACCGAAGTTCTGCATTTGCTGCATCACAGCACCTTGCTGCCTCTCTCTCCTGAGAGAGATGGTTTGGACTTTCTGAGTTGTGCTCTCCTTTCAGCTTCTAGCTGGAACAAGAGATATTCCGGCCATCAGCCGTTGAGAGACATGAGTTTAGTTTTAAAATAGACACATTTGAAGATTTGAGATAAAGAGATCGCTTGTTCTTGTTTACTCTTGTTTACTACCCATTTTCAGCCCAGGAGTTTCATGCTGCAGACCAGCCCACTGCCCACGTGTGTGTGTGTGTGTGTGTGTCATATGTTTTCTATTATTATAACGCTGAAAATGAAAGTGTGTGAGCTGCTTACCGCTCATAATGTACACAAAGCCTATTGTCCCTCATCTCAACCTAAAGATAGTAGCAAATGAAAAAGCGCATGTACAATCCATTGTCTTTTTTTCTGCAAAGCATTCAAAAAGTACTCAAATTATGGAAGCCTGAACTTTTCTTGCACTGTAGTGAGATCACCATATTAATAGCACTACTGTAGTATTACTTAGTATTCCTCGTGGTTAGGAAGATTTTGACAAATTAAGACTGTCCAACCTCTTTTTTTGCACACCCTCCTCCTGTCCTCAGGGGTCTTCCTGGACTTGTGACACTGCCTCATTAATAACTTGGCCTACTGGCAAACTCTGCTCAGCGACTACAAAGAACAACAAATGGGATTCTTATAGAGCACCACATAGATCGTTAATGACTTTGCAAAGTCAGTGCATTGTTGCATCGGTTTAGGTGGCCAACATTAGGACCACTGCGCACCAACAAATGCTGCAACAGCCCAGCACTAATAGCTGTGCAATGCATGCCAGATCTAATGCACTGCCTCTCTGCTGTACCTGTACGCTGTATCAGTCAGTTTGACACACTGCTGCAGCACAATGCTCCATTTTGTTTTCAATCTGACCTAAAGCTACTCTTGAACTTGTCATTATGTCATTAGCTGACCAATCACATTCCAAAATAAACCTGGGCTCGAGCGATCCAAGCCTCCATCATCCATCAGCCTGCAGGTGGATTTTATTTGTAGGGGCGTATCAGTAGCAGTGTGTGTGTGTGTGATACTCGATTTTTGAGTGTTTCTGATTATTATAATCTATAATTCTATTTGTTACATATTGACAGAGCTCCAGATGAAGGGCTACAGCTGGCAGGCTCCTCCATGCCATTGTACTGGTGTCATTAAAATGATTTACGGTACATAGAGGGCTCATAACTCAACAACAAGCTAGCCAGGCAGTAGGCGCTGCATGTAGCTATTGTATTTACCACTGCATCTTGTGAGTTTAAGACCAGAAAAAGGCTTTACAACCAATATATTTTAAATTTTGAATCGTTTATCATTCATATAGGCCTTCCAAATGCCAGAGAGCGCCTCGCTTCAAGGGAAGTGTAGCTGAGTGAAACGGTTTAGATTAGCCCACTCTCTGCCAAAAGACATTTAAAACATAAGTTAAAAAAATACGTCAATTAATTTCTACATTTTAGTACATCGTGGCTAAGCACGCCATTAGTGATAGTGTGATATCAGTCATGGCACCTAACCAAATGCTGGGGAAGCGCCGCTACCAGCCTCATTTGGAAGAAGGACCTTAGCCGAAATTGACTGTGAAGCAGTTGGGACCCATTAAGAGTAGTTTTGTTTTCAAAGGCATTTCCAAGTTAGTGAGCTGGCAGCTAGCTTAATGTTACATTTCATTCTAAATGGCTTGATTAAGAAGCTCATCTGGAGAGTTTCACTGCTTGCTGTGTTTGATGTCTCACAGATACAAACAGGCGATCTATTTTAGTTTGCAGAATAGGCTCAATGTTTTGTCCCGTTTGGCCCGATCTATAGTTTACTGTTACTGGTATTGATTGTGGCATGATGTTTCATGTGCATGCCAGCTATAATTCTGTTTGTGTGTGTGTGTGTGTGTGTGTGCGAGAGAGAGTGTGTGTTACTGGTCACTTCTGATGATAGTGTGATGTTGAGAGCCTGCAGAGACAGGTTGTATTATTCATTTGGAGCAGTGCTTGTTCATATCCAGGGCACGCTGCTGTAGCTGCTGTGGCATGTCTGTGTCTGGCTTGATAACTGAATAATTCATTAAAGTCATCAGAAAACATTTGGTAACTTTATCTTCACTAAAGCCAGAATGACAGTTGGTTCGACTAGTCATGGTATCTTGCTTATGCAGCATTTCTGGGCTCTTCGGGCTCCAGACGGAGGAGCCTGGATCAATGGTCATCGTTCAACTGTTAAACCAGAAATGCACTGGAAGCATCAAGCGGTCGTTTCCACAACACGATTGTTTTCGGTGACCAAACGTGCACCGAAGGCGTCCAGCAGAGCGCCCAGCTGCTTTGATGTAACGGCTTTGAACTTGGTTTGATTTGGCGAGCGTTAACAAAGGACCGGCACGCCTGTTTATCGTGAGGTTTCTTCAATTATCGAGATAGGTATGTTCATGTTGTGATGCATATTTCTGATATATTTGTATTTTGCAGTTACTTTGTGTTTTTGGATTTTGTTAATTATTGACCTTTGGCGGCTCGTCAAGTTTTATGAGCAGATAAGTAGACCGTGAGTAGACTAGAATTATGTCACGGTAAAATATACTACCCATTCCCGTGGCAAAGTGCATATGCCACTGCCTTGGTGTTGACGCTTCATATCTCCCGCCTGCAGTGCACCAGAGAAGCAATGAGGTGTGTCAAATGACATGCATGAAAAGTCGCATCCACCGCCTTTGGGCTTTTAATGTTGTTATTGTTGTTAGCTGTATTATGATTCAATTTACTATTTAACAACAGCTAACAACAGATTCAAAAAAAAAAAAAAAGCCCAAAGATGAGTTTAACCAAAGTGAAATCCAATCCTTCTGTTTGGCTTCTTGCCCTGTCCTCTAACTCCCTCCTGGCTAGCCCCAGCCTCGCCAAGGCTGACTATTACAGGCAACCCCTGCTTGGTCTCGCCGTGGTGGTGCTGAAGGACAGCTAGAGGCTGAGGGGTGGGGGGGGTCAAGGCTGTGCAGCAGTGCAGCAATGGGACTACGGTAAAGGAGACGTGTAGCCCCGCGGACACGCACTACATGGAATGTTTATACCTCTGGCGGCTCGGAGTGATGGATAGATAGAGGGAGAGAGAGCAGACAGCACGGGGACATGGAGGATAGAGGGAGGGAAAGGGAGAGGAGGGGAAGATAGATGGAGAAAGATGGAGCGAGAGAAAGGCTGAGGTCAGTAGCCTCCAAGGGAAAACAGACAGATAGTTGGAGTTGCTTCACTATCACCGACACAACGGACAGTGCATGGATGGCTACTGACTGGTCAGTTAGGGCTGCAAGCCACTGAGATGCACAGACGGTGCTCCGATCATGATGGGCTGAAACATTTCCTTACATTTTTCTTTCTACACTTTTCATTTTTTGCACCATGTCAAATGAAAAGAAACTTTTATCAACTATCTCAGCTTTTTAATATCCTTTTTCGTGACCTGATGCCCTGATTGGTGTGTGGGCTCCTTTTCCCTTTTGATGGTGTTTTTGGTCTATGCTTTTGAGCCAACGCACCCAAATGCGTGCCTCAGTCAGCACAGGCTCAGTACCAAATGTCTTTATTCACAATTACTGAGAGGTCCATGCACTGAGAAATACTGGGATGAGTCAATCATACTGGTACTCCTACACAAACGAACACATCCATAGACAAAAGCATTCAGCGCACTGCAAATTCTTCACTGAGTTGGAAAGAATACTGAAATATTTCACTCAAATAGAAGTAAGGTTACTTTAACCTATCTAAACTAAAACATCCAGACGGGGGATCATACATTAAACAATTTTCCACTTGGGTTTGGTTGTGAGGGATTTTGATACTGTTTGATACCTGATTGCGCTAAAATGGTGTTTGAGAAGGACGAGCAGCTCGCAGCGTTTACTGTGTGTGATCATTTGTGCCAAAAAGAAACGATGAATTTGGAAGAAAGAATGATTGGGGCGACATCAGCAGCATGGGTTGTCTCTTCTGCAGAGCCTGTTGGAGGCAAGTTATAAAGTTTAACCAAAATGGCTAACTAGACTGCACATTGTTTAATCTTCATACTCTTTATGCAGTATTGTATAGGGAATGTACTCCAGAACCAATAGTTTCCACCCCTTCCACACAGTTTCCCAGAAAGCATTCATTGGCTATTGCTGCTCTTGGTTCTCAAAACTTGTGTTATTATTATCATGTGTGAGTGTTGCAGATTTTGTGCTGACAATTTCTATCTTTCATAGCCAGGAGGAGAACTTTGAAAGACTATTTTCCCATCACTTACAGCCAATAATATTTTGCAATGGTTTGGTTTGTTTAGATGAGTCCTCTTCAGACAACATATCTGAAAAGCCTTTCCATCAACATGCTATATTCCCAATAATTAGCCCCTAGGGATAGTAGCGGCAACCTTAACAGTCTCTGCAGTACCAGTACACTGAACAACAACTTGTGTATTTGACCAAATAATTGGCAAGGAGTGAAAGAAAGAAAGAAAGAAAGAAGCATATGAGCGTGCTGTCATTCTGTAATAAATTGGGGGAACACTGAGTCACGTCAGCTCCTTTATGCCCTCCTGCTTAACGTTCCTCAGGGGGATGTCAAATTCCAGGTCACATCATATCCAGAGTACTAGCTACACCTCCCTCAGATCAACTGCTTTCAGATATCTCAGACTGTACCGCCACAAGGCTTCAAAAGAGAAAGAGTTGCATTTCATCGGTTAGATAAAAACTATTTGAAATACTCATCAGCACCAGGAGAACGCAAAGCACTTCACCCCCCAAAACCAAAACAACACGGGTCTTCTAGGTGCTGTCACTACGTCGGCTTACCACAATGTCATCGCGCAGCCAAGACACCAAGCAACAAGTCGTACGGCCCTTGGCCATGCCGTCAATTCTGTTTTCAGGACGCCAGCTAAAAGTACTATTCCTTCTCCAATTCATCAGCAAGCCTTCCCTCAAAGTTTGGTTACTTGCCAAATACATCTCCTATATTGGAGACCTGTGGATTGACCAATCTACTCCGTCTCCTCAGGAAGGTTTTGGGGTTCCACCATGCCCTGGAGGTACTGCGCATCCTTCGCCACCTCCTTCCTCACACTGCAGAGCTATTTCTGAGGACCTAGTACTGCTAAGATGACATCTCTCACCAGCGAAGACACTCTCAATCTTCATTGCACACCATTTGGCATCCAGTTGATGGTGTGGTCCTTAGCTCATGAATTAACATTACTAACATTAGGAATTGTTGCTTGAGTGCTATAAAAAAGTTGGCATTTCATGATGACACACTAACTGGTTGAAACTATGTTTGGGAATGTTCTTCATGACCTTCTGCTAGCCTCCTATATTGGAGATTTCGATTTGGTAAGTGCTCTCTCTCTCAACTTTCCCTCCACCTATATTGCTAAGCCCCACAACAAAGAACAGAGAGAGACACATTAACACTGACCTTCTCACCCTTTCCTTGCAGTAGAGAACCCTTCATATTTGATGGTGAATTTGGTTCCACTTTACTCTTATCTATTTCCAACAGAGAAAAACTCAAGTAAATAAGATCAGCTGCCCCGAGCAACCTGAGCTCAGGGCCCCGAGCTACCTGAGCAAAGGGAAGCGCTGCTCCCAAGGCTAAAAGCTCTTTTCTCTCCCTAAAGAAAAGAGCTCAGATTAGAGAAATGCCAAAACATGATTGAAGTGAGAGAAAAGCGAGCATAATATGGATCCACACTTTTCACTTCTAATGATGAATGTCAAATATTAAAAGAAAGTATGTATAAAAAAAACAAAATACATTAATGTGTAATGGATATTTATGAAGTCGCTTTCATTTTGAGCATGAAGAGAAAGAGCATTTCTGTAAAATGTGAAATATCACGGGTCCATTTGCACTACTTTACCACAATGTGCCACATTTCATTTACCTTTCTTTCTTTGACTTTGCATTAACAAGGTGTATTCTGAGATCACTCCCTCTCACATTCAATCACATTTACACCTTTCTGTGCTAAACCCGTTGAGACCGCGCTATGAGGTCTCCTACTTCAAAAGGTCCTGAGCAGCATGACATGGGGTAATTACAACAACATCATTGTGTTTATACAGGAAACAGAACAAAGACCTGTTAAAGGGCATGCAAGCGACTCCGTACATTTTGCCCATGACTGAAATGCTCATTATGCCTGATCAAAGTGTATCCAGCGGGAAGGGTGATAGAGAGTGGGCGGAGAGAGACGAAAGGGTGATGCAAGTCGAGCCTTTCATGTGCTAAGGGGACAACAGCAAAGAAAAACATACCCTGCAGCCCCCCTGCCCTGTCCTAATGCCATCATGATCACAGCAAGAAAGCAGAGAAATAAAAAGAGAGAAAGAGATTCTGTCCTGCAAAAAGTTTGCATTTAGTTTTAATGGAGGTTATGGGGGTGGACGCCAAAATTGCCCTATAGTATTATCTAAAGCTTTAAACACTGACACCAGAACACTACGAGGCATTACGATGACTGTAACATCCAACCTGCCCCCGCATTGGCTTCATGCACAGTGCAGAGTGTATATATGTGGATTCATTTTTGTACCCTCAGACATAGCATTTTCCTTGACGGCCAAAAAGTTCAATTTTAGTCTCATCTGACCAGAGTACCTTCTTCCATATGTTTGGGGAGTCTCCCACATGCCTTTTGGCGAACTCCAAACATGTTTTCTTATATTTTTTCTTTAAGCAATGCCTTTTTTCTGGCCACTCTTCCATAAAGTCCAGGTCTGTGAAGTGCACGGCTTAAAGTGGTCCTATGGACAGATACCCCGATCTCCGCTGTGGAGCTCCTTCAGGGTTTTCTTTGGTCTCTTTGTTGCCTCTTGCTGCCCGGTCTGTGAGTTGAACATGTTTCATAGCTGTATTTTGAACCCATGTGTGGGATGTAAAAACACCCTGGGTTGGTCATATGATGCAGTACATTTGTAGCAGAGAGCTTCTTGCATCACGATGTAGCATTTGCTACATATGCTATGCTATGCCGATGGGAAGCTAACCATCCATTCTGAGGAAATCTTCCTCCTCCTTTACATTCATCCAGTAACTTTTGACAAATTGACATAGGTAAGGTGTACCATATCACCAGTCAATAGGAAAGTGTGCGCAGTGCAAATAGGACCCCTGTGGAACTGTTCTATCAGGGCCCTGAGGGGTCTGGGCACAGCTTATTAAGACACTGGACCATGCTGTGCTGTGTGTGTGTGTGTGTCTGTCTGTCTTGTGCTCGAGGCTATGTAACTGGTTCCCTCCAGCATCCCTTCAACACATACAATACTGATAATAAAGAAGGGACACACACACACAGCCTAGCACAGTATCTGCAGCATCTTCTACTGCCTCCAGCCACTGCATAAAGGTCTGATAGAGCACGACTAAAACTGAAATGTATGTGAGGTACTGTATAGTTACAGTACTTTAACACCTGACTGGAAGGATGACTCAGGCTTTTCATTATTACCCTCAGTATTTTTAGATGTCATGGGAGAGGACATAGAAACATGGTTGCATAGTAACTTGAACCATTCGTTTCACATCACCAAGTGGATAAAAGTGTGTGTGTGTGTGTGTGTGTGTGTGCTGTATCCTTAGCTGTACAGTTGCAGTTACAGTTTTCTTCATATATAAATCATTATTCAGTGTCCTTCACATCTTCAAGTGATTGGGAATGTATGCAAGAGCGCTCGTGAAAGAGCGTCGGTTCAGCATAATGCGTGTGTGCTTGTGTGTGCGCGTGCATGTGTCTGCATATCTATGTGCCCTTGCATATTCCCACTGAGTGAACCCTGACATGTGTGTGTGTAGGAGGACAGCAGAATCTCAGGGCTGGACAAAAGCAGTTTATTAACACTGGAGCCCTTTACACACAAAAGTTTGACGGTCAGGATGAAAGGCTGCTGGAATGTGTTGCTGCCTCATTAGAGGCTCTCTTTGTGCTGTGTTTGTGTGTGCACGTGCACGTTTGTGCGCACATCTGCCAGTGTTTTTGTGTGTGTTTCTGCCAATTTATGTGCACGTGTGTCTGTCAGTGGGTGTGTGTGTGTGTGTTTGCTTGTGTAGGTCTTCATTAGAGTTGGTAGAAAAATGCTCCAAATGCAAATCTGTGTATTTCTGTGCCAATCCTAGTAAAAATGCCAAAACCCTCAACCAACATTATTTATCTTCTCTTTATTTCTCTGTTTTTCTCTCTCTTTCTCTCCCTCCTGTCGATGAATGACTGCTCCCCATTTCATCTGTTCTGTGAGAGCCCTGGGAGGAGGGACGGATAAAAAGAGAGGGGGGGAAAAAAGAGAAAATGCAGAAGGAGAGCAGACAACAGACAGAAAAAGAAGGATGCTGGAGATGTTCAATTAAGCTTCCTTGTTTCGCCACCCAGTGGCTCATTAATCTAGTGGAGATAAATATTACACTGCATTAGCTCTATTCATCCTGCAAAATCAATTCTCCTTTTCCCTCCCTTTCCCCCTTTCTCTCTATCTCGCTCTCATGCTTATTCACCCTCACAGGAAAAAGGGCCTGAGAAAATAAATTGCTGCCTTTATAATAAGTGGTCCTAATGCAGACGAATGGTGCCGGCTCTTAGAGCAGTAAAGCCTCTCGCCCCCCTGCCACCTAGTTTCATTTAGCTCCATAGCAAACACCTAGCACAATTGAAAGCATGCCTAAATCTGTATCTCTTTCCGTGCACATCCATGCATGTATGTGCATGTCGTGTTTGCAAGCCTGTCTGCAGAGCTTGACCTCCTACTGCCTATGCACAGCACATCTACCCACCTTCACACATGCACACACAAAGTGCTGCAATAGGCACAGATACAGACGTGGATTGATATACAATCAAAATAATGGTAGGGATTCACTCAGGCACATGCACACACATGCACACTAAAAACCTGTCCATGCACACACACACACACACAGGCATTTATACAGTACACCCTTGACAGCTGCTTCTGTATCTGTTGAATGAGCATGAGCTGAGACCAAGGTGAGAGCAAGCCAGCATTATTCAGGGACCTATGTGACATCTCAGTGTATGCAGTAGTTATCTCTAAACTGCAGAAATGTCAAAAGTATTTTGTATACCAGGGTGTGGGACAAAGAAGGGTGTAATGACAAAGAAGGTGGGAGGGAAGGTAGGGAGGGAGGGAGCAAAGAGATGTGTGAGGGGTAATCGAGGGGGAGGGAGGAAGGAGTGTGAGAGGCAGAGAAAATGGAGGAGTGGAATAGATGAGATGGGGAGAAAAATAGTGATCATTCTGTGTTTTATAGCTCCTTGGTGATTGTCCAGAGTCCAGTACTGGCAGCCGTTAAGAATGATTGCAATTGCCATGTGGTGATAATTAACTCCTGGATGGGTGTTGCAGCTGATGAGGCTTCTCTGGCCTCTTGGAGTGTGCATGTGAAGTGCATGGCTCTTGCAATTACGACAAACAAGCACGGGAATAGATTGGTGCAAATGTACAAATGGACTGACAGGCATGCACATACTGTGCATTCACACTCACGTACATACATGTGCTAACACGCACACATTACATCATGATATCACACATCAGACATCATGCAGACATCTGCCAGTTGTAGTTATATATAGTAATGCACCATATGAGCTTCTATGACTTTGACTGAAACAGGCAGTAGTTGGCAGTAATGGTGAGGTCAGGTTGGAGGATGAGCATCTGCACCTCCCTTCAACTCTGATGACCCTGGTTCAGTTCCTGACTCCTGCAGAGAAGTTTTCATTTTCAGCAAAAGGTTTTTCTTATTGAATCACGACAAAACCCGAACCTTAACCAAATTGTTTTACTTGCCTAACCTTGACCAAAGCGAACCCTAACCTGAAACAAAACCTAACCCTAACCCCAACCCCAATCCCAACCTTAACCCTAACCTTAAAGTTTTAGTTCTAGTTTTATTTGATTTTGGTGGCTCTGTTGAGCTCTACTGAACTCAGGGGCCCGGTCAGCCATTCCACCTGAGCGTCTCTCGATTATTCAGGGCCAACGGTCCCTCTCTATGATTTTCCTACTATGCCTTGATATTGTTTTATTTTGCTCATGTTTTCTACCCCCTCTATGTTTGCTTCGCAGCACTTATTTGGACGACCACTTGGCCCTGAGTAATCGAGGACCCGCTCCCACATCCGCTCTCCTTAGCTTTTGACACCTAAAGCCAGCACAAAAAGGGATATTCCTCCAGATGAGAGATCACCACCTCCTTAGGCCAGTGCAAACAAATCCAACCCCAGAACCCTGAACCCTGAACCCTGAACCCTAACCCTAACCCAACCCTAACCCTAACCCTAACCTTAACTGAAGTTTTAGTTCTAGTTTTATTAGATTTTGCCGCACGTACAGTACATCAAGGATACGTAACTTTTTGTAAGATATGACGCAATCATTCATCAGAAATACACACACACACACACACACCTTACAGAGAAACAGACCTTGTGAAGGACAGCTCTTCTGCAACTCCCTGTCAATCAAACTCAAAGGCAATGATGAGAGGAAAATAAAATAAAACTGCTCCTTCTCTCTCCTCTCTCCTTCTCTCTCCTCTCTCCTTCCCTCTCCTTCTCTCCCCTCTCACCTCGCTATCGTTGTGAATTAAATGAACACTCTACATGAGTACTTCCTTCCTACTAGTATGGTAGCCATGGCTGATGGAGGAAAATGTACTCCACTCTTTCTATTTGATGTTGGAGCAGTTCTGAGTAAAGCTCTAGATATACGTTTACACTGTTAAACTAATATATTGAGACAGGAGAGGCTTCATATCCAGACTTTCATTCTATGATTGAACTCATCATTTTAATGACTCTTCACTCATGCTTTACCCTCAATAGCAAAAATACAAAATGATAGTTTATATCATGATATTGCTCAACACTTTAACAGCAGCAGTATTATGGAGCAATTTGTGTTTGTTTGCAGACTACCCACCATTTGCTTCTTTTATGGGGGAATTCAACTCAGCGGTAAGCCATTATTGCAAAGCACTGTACATGCACAGAGTCTAAGCACATGCACACACACACACACACACGGGCAGGATATACATTATGCTTTGCACAAGTCACACTTCTATATAAAATGTCCAGAAAATGGGTCAGAAAGTACATCAAGAGCATAAGCAGTGTCGATGGAGGTGAAAGAAAGCAGGCAGACTGAATGACACGTAGATTCTGATATACTCTTACAGACCAGGCTGATGCTGTAAAGTCTTAACAGCTCTCCTCATATTTTCTATCTTGAGAAATGTGTGGTTCAACCAAAACTGTACATCTAAAATAACCTTCAAAACTTCATAACTTCCTCCCGTACCTCTTCTCCTGTTTCCCCCTGGTCTTCTTCCATCCATTTCCCCCTCCGCAATCTCTTCCATCTCATTTTCCTTATTCTTTCTTGCTTTCTTTCTCCCCTCTTTCCCTCCCTACACTCCACTTTGCTCCTCTGCGCTCCTCCAACAGCTTCCTCTTACCCTCTCCTCCTGTCTCCTCCTGCCTCTTTCCTCCATCTTTCCTCTCCCCTTCTTTTCTCCTTCTTCTTCTAGGCTCCACTCCTCCTCTTTCCCCTCCTCTCACCTCATCGCC
>CABFOQ010010997.1:34035-45072 GCA_900660455.1 Gephyroberyx darwinii | reverse complement strand
TGGTGGTGGCAGGGGTGCTATCAGTAAGCATGCTGGGGCTCCATTACCCATTATCATCTGGGGCGCTTGAGAATTACCGTGGATGAAGAGAGAGAGAGAGAGAGAGAGAGAGAGAGTGAAAGAGGGAGGTAAAAAAAGAGAGAATAAGGATTTAGCTTTGTTTCCTAAGGCTCTACTGTCCAGTCAGCACCTCACCAGACAATCATTTGGCTGACAGCAAGGCTAGCTCGGTAGGAATCCCTCAGCAAGTGTCGTATCCAAAACAGTAATTGAAAATTTGATTAAATGCTTAATAGGTTTGTAATACGCTCGCAGACAGACGAACCCCCCCGTCCCCAACCTTCTCGGTCCCACTTCTAATCCCATCTGTCGTTGTAAGGACCGGCTACAATGAATCCGCGACGCTGACACTGATATTTGTCAGCAGCGGTAAAGATATCATGACTTGCAATCATTTTCTCAGTGGGATACGCCTAATGGGCAGCAGGGCAGTGTAGCGAGTGTGGAGACTGCCACAAGGATGCAGACTGCTAAACAGGACGCATGCTGCTAAACAACTAGGCTACTTAGATGTCACGGGTGTTGCGTAAGTTTCACTGGAGGGTCAGAGCAGGGAGTCGGACAGGAGTCTTTCTCAAGGACACGCTAACAAATTAACACAGACTGTGACCTGCCAGTCCTGGGAGGGTCGTTCGTGTCACCGGGCCGTCCCGCCACCCGAGAGCATCCCCCACCTTAACTAAAACTAAACTTCCTCTGTTGTACATCCACATCGCCGTCCCATATGAGCCGTGTGGCCTCCTGTGTCCGTTCCAGCTGTGAACATCAAGGACGCACATACACCAGCCAATGACTTTTTAAATGGTGTTTACATTACACATTGAGTTATTCTAAAAGTGAGAATAGCATCTGAATAAATGAATAGAGCTTTTCTCAGAGTGGTACAGCGCTGCAGCACCAGGCGACAAAAGATTACATTCATATTTCATGCGTTCACGCCGTGATGTGTTTCGCCGACCGCGTTTCAAATTTCAGGGCTTTTAGCAAGTCAAAGTTCTCGGGATGCAAACAAGAAAAGTGCATCGTGACCTTCAGAGGTAATCAGCCCGAATGTATCGCACTGCATTAGTTAACAGATCACGCCAGGAAACTTGATGACTTACAGCATGGGTGTCTAACACGAGGCCTGTGGGCCAGATGCAGTCAGGCTTACATTTCCCCCTTGTTAGGCAAGGCAAGGCAAGTTTATTTGTATAGCACCTTTCATACACAAAGTGCTTTACCTGAGGCATTAAAAGACATTTTAAACAAGGAAAGTAAATAAAAATTAAAAATTAAAAATTGAAAATTAAACAATTGAAAAAGTAAAAAGATTAAACAATTGAAACATTTTAAAATAATAATAAAATAAAATAAATTAAAAAATTAAATCAGTGCAGAAGGAATAAAAGTTGCAGTGCAAGTTTAGAGTTCAGCAGAAAGCGGTGGTGAACAGAAGCGTTTTTAGTCTGGACTTAAAAGTAGTTATTGTGGGAGCAAGTCTCAGTTCTTCTGGAATTTTGTTCCACCTATTTGTTGTATAGTAGCTAAATGCTGCTTCACCCTGTTTGGTTAACTCAATTCCTCGCTCTGCTAGCAAACCCACGCAACATTCTTCCCCCTTGCTTTAGTGTTGAATTGGCAGCTGACATAGAAATATTAATAGAAAACTCATGAACCATTTGAGGAGGAGACCGTATTTGGCCTACAGGTCTATTTGATTCAGTCAACTTTCAGTTTTCCTTGGAACCGAGTTTTGAATCAAGATAGCGAGGGAAATAATCTGTCTTGCATGTGTCATTGGTGATATCTTAGATTATTTTGTGAATCAATACTGTTGCTATTCCATAAAACCTACTGTGAACCCATGAATATTATCGGTTTGAGATGGCAGCAGAGAGCTTAAGAGAGAGGCGGCAGGAAGAGAGAAGCGTGAGTAGTGAGCTGAAGTGAAATGTCAAATCAATTTGATTTGGTGAAAGTGAAATGTCCTGAAGTGTAGGTTATAACAAAAATCATGTTAAAATGCATAAATAGAAAAGAGTGGAAACAAAGTTGAATTAGATTAGAAATATCATACATAATGCATCATCACGTGTCCAGCTGGCAACAGGATCTCCTTCTGCTTGAGTTTGATATCTGAATCTAGAATAAGATGTAATTTCCACTGCCTCGTTTTCCTCTGTTGTTATTACATATATCAAACCGATAATATTCTGTTCTGCTTTTTTGGCGAGCATCCATTCCCTAGCCAGTCAGAAAAAACAATCAAGCGTGAAAAATGTGCTTGACACGTCTAGAATTTATGTCTAGCTTTTTAAAGCCCTCTGTCATGTTACTGGATTGGCTACTCAAATGCAATTGCCTAATTACTGTGTCCCTCCTCCACACACACACACACACTTTCCAGTTAGACTGTGTGAATAAAGAATAAACCTTACCAGTTGGCAAATGGCAGTGATGTTCTGACCACACCTAGTCTTTCTTTGTTGGTAGAGAAAAAAGCATACAATACAACTCAGAAATACTGAGAGCACGTAGGGGTTTCGACTCTGACGTTCACGATGAAGCTCCAAATTTCATGTCTGCAAAGGCAGCTGTGTTAGAGACTGTAGCATGTCTTGACACAGGTCACCAGTTTTAATTCTGCGACAGTGTTTATATGTAATGCAAATTGCACAAGTGTAAATTGCACTAAATTATTATTCCCTGCACTATTTTTATAATTTTTTTTGTATATTTTGTTGTCTATTGTATAGTGATGTGTGCTTCTTTCCTGTCTTGTACTGCTGCTAACTGCAATTTCCCCTCGGGGACAATAAAGAGCCATCTATCTATCTATCTATCTATCTATCTATCTATCTGTCTGTCTGTCTATCTATCTATCTATCTATCTATCTATCTATCTATCTATCTGTCTGTCTGTCTGTCTGTCTGTCTGTCTGTCTGTCTGTCTGTCTGTCTACCTGTCTATCTATCTACCTGTCTATCTACCTATCTATCTATCTGTCTATCTATCTATCTGTCTACCTGTCTATCTACCTGTCTATCTATCTATCTATCTATCTAGCTAGCTATCTATCTATCTAGCTAGCTAGCTATCTAGCTATCTATCTAGCTATCTATTCTACTGACTCGGATCTAGCAGTATCACGATCGATATGCATGCATGCATGATCCTGACCCACGGTGTAATGTTGGCATTTGGAGCCAAGACGCCAAAACTAAAAAGCATGTTTTGTTTGTCCCCTCATTGGGGTGAATCTCTGTCACCAACAGAGCTAAGCAGTGGAGTCTGGAGAGAAATGTCAGTGCTGGTAGGATGGAAAATTGAACCACAAAAATAGACATGTAATGCCTTCTCCCTGCAGGCGCTGCCTCCTATCCCTCCTTCCTCCTTTCCCCAGCCGTCCTCTTATCCGCCCTTTCTTTCCAGGTACCTTAATATCTTTTAGAAACTACTCACCCAGAGCAGCCACCTATGCAGAGGAAAAAGGAGAGCATCATGAAATGATTGGCCCCGTTTATACGTGATAGCACAGTTCGTTTGGAGTTGCTCTTCACAATAAAGAGTCCCTGGCGTTTTTATTGAGTGAGTTAGGTTCAGGTAGTTCATCTGACAGTGATTTTAATTGCCTTTTTTTCAATCCACTTTTGACTATCACCAATTTCCCTTTAATTATGACATACTAACTGCTAACTTCTGAGTGCCCTGCGAGAAGGAGAAAAATTACACAAAATTGCTGCAGAAAATCGAATCGGCTCACTCTCCTGTCTTGTGTGAGATGGCACCATCAATAAAATTAGTTGTAAGACAGGCGAGGGACGGAGGAGCCAGTTGGTGGGAGGACGTGATGAGGTAAAGGTACTGGTAGATTGCCAATCAATGGGGAACTGGGTCGTCCTCTCCATTACAGAGACTTGAGTTATGTTTAGCATTACAATTTAGCCACTTAAATCAAGATAAATGAATGGGACCACATTGATCAGAGAGAAAGAAGGAGAAAAAGAGAAAGGAAGAGAGAGAGAGTGACTATTTTATAGTCTAAAGCAGGCGGTATACTCAAATTGACTAAAAAGACGTGTTCAAAACAAGAAAAGAACAAAAGGACGCGGTGATATGGGGTCTTTCGGTGTTTTAAGTGCAAGTCTTTTGTCTTTTTCTCGTTGTGAGAGCTCCCCTTTTCCAAATGCAGTTGCATCATGGCAGGGGATGGAGATCAACCTCCTTTTCACGTTCATTCACTGTACTGGGTGCAGCACATTCGGAGCAAACAGCTAGCAGCACTTTAGCAAGACTTTATCGGAGCATACCATCTCCTTCTCTTTTTGTTTTTCATTTTTTACGCCAAAGCCATGGCCAACTCCTCTCTCTGTCACATTCGTACGTCTTTCACCGACGCTATTCTTGCTTTGCTTTGTTTTTGTCTGTTTCTGGTAACTCCAAAAAGGTGCCACTGAATCACTCTGCAGCCCCTAGTGGCAAGTTATGACATATAAAGAAGTAAACAGAGTTGTTATTGAGTATACTGACAACAGTGTTCAGGGACGTGTTCGCCGGTGGTTCTTCTGTCTTAAGTATCCCGTCGCCTTAAGTCTAATACACCATTAGACTTGTTCAACGAGCGGCATCTCTATGTAGATACAGTACCCATTTCAAAGGCTACCGTGGAGCTTATTTACAGACACGCACATGCATCTTTGTCTTTTTTTTTGTAGCCCTATCTCCCGAGCTTTAGTCAGTGATTCATTATTCTCTCATATTAGGAATAAACGCTGTGGCGCTGATACTGCTGGCGCTCTGTGCCCAAATACACTTAACAGGAGGGGCTGGCATCCATTGAAATTCAAATGGCTTCGACAAATAACAACCGAGTTGAGGAGGTGTTCTAACATGCAGACAGGGATTTCAACAGAAACATCCAATAGTTGCTTGTGTGGAGAAATGGAGGGAAGATGGGGGTGATAGAGGCACTTAGTGGAAGCCAGGAGAGAGGGATCCTCTGTTAAGCGATAGGATTTCCTGGAGGGTTTATCCCTTAGCTACACCTCTGGGTGCTCAGATTGAGCCTTCAATTGGGCACTAAGTGGGTAATGCCAATGGAAAAATAAAATCCTGCAACAATAGGTTTCATGCCTATTATAATTGGCAAATATTTCTATATTCAGTGATGATTTTAGTTTTATAGCAGGATTCAAAAATGTATTAGCAGCCCTATTCAGGAAAGAACAAAGCATAGCCATGTTCCTTTCATGCTACACTTTTATCATTAATAGGGTAGTTCATAGTGGAAAGAAAGTTACATTGTTCAGACCTTTTCCCCCTTAAAGTCATCTGATTGGGCAACATGTGACATACAAACATGTTGCTTAAGATGTTCAGCTTCAGATTCATCAGACTTAGGTAGGTGACGCAGTTGACTTGTTGTATTCAGTCTACAGAATAGATAGATAGATAGATAGATAGATAGATAGATACATACATTTTGTGAATGAATGGGTGGTAGATATATACAGAGTTAAAGAACGGTAATGGGTGAATGAATGTGAAAGGGAATGAATAAAGTTCAGGGCAATGAATGAATGGGAATGGATAAAGAAGTCATGATTTATCGGATGAACAGCAATTCATGCCAAAGTATGACGTTAATCAATGCTGCAAGGACCAATCGAACTAAAAGCAGTTCTTAGATGAAAATATATTCTTGCATATGTTGTATAACTGACTTTTTTTTTCCAAATGCCACCTGCACAGAAAGGACCAAATGCCAGTCAGACTGCAGTAGCATTGAAAAGGCATAAAACCTGCTGATATGGTTATCATGCTCAGCAGAAGATGACATGGATACCTTCTCAATCCTCACCTGCTATGCAACTTCCTAAACACAGACGTATACAAAGACTTAAATAAAGTTTGGTACAAGTGGAAGTGTCTGTGTGAGGGGAAGTGTACAAATGAGCTTTGGAGTGTTTGTTTCATATGGGTGCTCTTGGATAAAAGTTTGCTTCTAGCAATGAAGGAACGTTGATTGCACAGCTCCAAAAAAATAAAGGAAGGAATACATAATATATAATTTTCTTACTCAGTGAGTCATTTTTGTTTTTTCATAAATTGATTAAAAGCCAAAAGGAACTTCAAGTAATACAAAATGCATGTGTTACATTCATATTGTAACGTCACATGAGAGAATAAAACCTGTTTATTACAGCTTTTGTTGAACGGCTGGATGGATGGGCGTTATGCCAGATGTAGCAACTTAGCATTCAGCTTGCATTAGCTAGCACTTGGCAACTCAGCGCAGTGGCAGTAAGATCCCAGCACATAACTGCATGCATGCATGGTTAGATATGAGACTGCACTGGGCTTGCATGTGAAGGGTGTTCATTCATTTGGCTGTTTTGTAGCTTTTTGACGCCTCTCTGTACTGCTATCCTCCATGGGTCTTTACAGGATCAGGACCAGCTATAACTGACGAGAAAGCAGAGACAATTGGAGGGAGATATGAATCTGTGTGTGTGTCTGCTAACATTACACTTGTGCTTTTGTGTGTTATAGAGAGTGTGTTTCTATCGGTGTGTGTGTGCGTGCCTGTTTTCGTCTCAAGGAGTAGACCACATGATGATGACCAGCACTTTCAGCTAAAACTGCTTATACCACACTGCCATCTGTGGGTCGATCTATGAACGCCAGCAGCCGCAAGCAGGCGGGTGCTTACATAAGTGATCTATAAACCAACACAGAGCGTGGCCGCCGTACAATAAGCAAGCTGAGATGATGCATGGTGTCTCAGCTAGGGTATCCCACCAGGGAGGCGAAGCCTGCCCGACCCGCTGCACTGATTTACATGTGACCCACATTGATGCACCAGATCTCTGCCTCCGACAGGGAGAGGGCGAGAGACTGACAAGGAAAGAGAGAGAGAGAGAGGCTGTCATTTTATCCATTCCCGAAACTCTTCCTCCCTCAAACTCACACAGGCATGTACAATAATTCTGACTCTCACACACACAGCGAAGATAGATTCTGGAGGTCCCGGCAAGTAGCGGGATTTGATCTGCAGCCAAGATTTATTTAACGAAAACGACTCGTTTTCGTTTTCTTTCTCCAGCAGTCTAGCTTGTTCTCTCCTCTCTCACTGTTTCTCCCTCCTGCTGTGTGTGTGTTGTCCAGCAGGATCTGTGCTGGGTTTGGCTTGGTCGATAGCCACTAATGAAAGCTGCCTTTATGAAGGTGTCAGCTGCTTTCTCTCACAAGAGCAAGCAGGTCTAATTTGAAGTAATGGTTATTGGCCGGGAAATTGATTTATTGAGCTGGTGATTAGTGCATCGTATCAGCATCTGCAGAGGAAAGCAGGGAAGAAGGGAACTAAAGGAAAAGGAGAGAGAGGGGAAGAGGCGGGGGAGGCTGGAAGGATGGAGAGAGAACATCTAAAAGACTGTGTGTGTGTGTGTGTGTGTGACAGAAAGTGAGAGAGAACACATGTTGTGTCAGTGTCAGCCCTCATCATCGTCCTGTCCCTTCTCTTCTGGTCCGGCCTTTATGCTCCGGTACAATGCAAGCTGACAGCGCGCTCCCACCAGAGAGGGAAGCCCTGCATAGTACAACCACACCGACCGGGATCCAGGTAAGGCCTGGAAGGGAAACATCAATTATACACCAACCACAACCCGAGGATCAGACCTGGGTGAAGTCATCTTTGCAGAAGATATAGGATGCCTTAGTCTACTTCAGTACCAGATGGGTTTGTCACATTGGGCAAGTTTAGACAGGAAAACAAGGAAGGAAGGAAGGAAGGAAGGAAGGAAACACTATCTGAACAGCAGCCATGTGATGTTCCCAGACATTTAACAACAAATACTACAAATGATTTCCGGTTACTATTTGACCCAGAACCACTCAGGATAGCCGCCCAGAGGTTTCCATCTCGATTCCACATCATCATGATTTTGCAGTCGGGGCTGAGATGGTGCTGAACATTCATGTATCCACCAAAGGGTTTTGATGAGCATGCTCTTTTCTTTAAGCGCCACTCTGCTTCACATTCATATTGTTACACACATTCACATCAGGGCTCTGTCCAGTGCAGCTACAGTCTGTTGTGCTGTTGGCTGCTGAGCGGATACACTTGAGCAATTTGACGTTAAGAGCCTTATTCAAGGACCTCGTTGTTGAGGGAGGCTACTCATTTGCCCTCCCCTCCCAGATTTTCCCATGGCCCTTCCTGTCATATGCCCATTTCTGCGTAGGGGTTTGCTTCGCACCAGTAAAAAAGCAACCTAGACAGGTAGCTATTGTTTGAGGCTGTTCCTCAGGGTTTGGGCTTGGCCCCTCAGTTCCAGTGAAGGGTAATCTTAATGCTACAGGATACCAAGACATTTTAGCCAATGGGGCGCTTCCAACTTTGTGGCAACAGTTTGGGGAAGACCCTTTGCTGCTCCAGCATGACTGTGCCCCTGTGGACAAAGCGAGGTCCATAAAGACATGGTTAGACCAGTTTGGTGTGGAGGAACTCGACTGGCCTGCACAGAGCCCTGACCTCAACCCCATTGAACACCTTTGGGAGGAAGTAGAACGCCGATTGCGAGCCAGGCCTTCTCCTCCAACATCACTGCCTGACCTCACTAATGCTCTTTTGGCTGAATGAAACTCCCACAGACACTCCAACAGCTTGTGGAAAGCCTTCCCAGAAGAGTGGCAGCTGTTATAGCCACAAAGGAGGTCCAACTCCATATTAATGCCCATGGTTTTAGAATGGGATGTCCAGCAAGCTCATATAGGTGTGATGGTCAGGTGTCCACTGACGTTTGGCCATATAGTGTAGCATTGGTATTAGGGGGTTGAGAATGTGTACATGTCTGAACAATTGTGCTGACAAACTGCAAAGGAGCAGCAGCAGTTGATTTTCAACCACAATCAAAAGTTGTAGGCTCCGGTAATTGTTTTGCTGAGCGTGTAATATCTCACCATGTGGACGAAACGCCAGGATTTCATCCACGAGTTCAAGCTCAAAGAAACACAACACCAAAACAGCCTAATGCTTCCTGCTTCCCTCACTATTTCCTGCATTAGCTCTGTGTGAGCCTCAGAGGAGCCATAACAGCTATCATCAAATTGAATAAGGACGAGAAGTGACATTTTCCATCGCCTCACTGTTGTGATGTCTAGAGCTTTAGATGGGCCGAGAGGGAGACAGTGGCGAGGCCGCAGATGGGGGTCATGCTGTCATTAAAGAGGCTAATGGCATACAGAGACAAGGAGCTGATATTAGCCACAGGGAAACCTATTAAGATTGGGCTGGAGACAGTCGTGATGAGGAGCTGATTACAAAATCACTGAAAGGAAAATGACTTGGGAGATAAGTAGAATTGGAGCTCAGAGGCTGTAAAAGAACCTGGAGCAGACTAAGCAGAGGTCGGACATGGCATGGGGGTATTGTGTCTGGGGTATTGTGAGGAGAGTAGTTTAAGTCAGACACTGGATGATTCTCTGATAGTGCAGCCGAGGGAAAAAGAAATGTAATTGAATTTACTGCCGATCAAAGCTGATCATTTTGATGAGACGTTATTTGATTCTGTGTGTTATGTGTCAGATAGCTCAGTCTGCAAAACTTCACCTCGCTCTGCTCTCATTGGAACCTATGAGGTGGTGTGGGAACCACCCCTGCTCTGTCTATGGGAACATGGGTGCAAGATCTCAGACGTCACACTGGCATTTTTCATTTTCCATACCCTCTTATAGGAATAGGACTAGCCCTCTAGCCTATCCAAGGCTGGAAAACACCCTGGAAAGGGCAAACCAGCCAGGCGTTTGGACCCAGCTGCTGAACTGTGGCCCTCTGCTTTTTTTTTTTTTTGCCTTTTTCTCCTTTGTTTGTCGTACTGCCTCCTTGTTAGCCTGGTTGTTTTTGTTTTTCTTCTTATCTTGTTCTTATTCTATTCCTCCTACTCTCTCCTTCTACTGTTAAGTGCCTTGGGTACCTTGAAAGGCGCTCTAAAAATGAAAGCTATTATTATTAAACACATAGAGAGACTAAGAGTCATGTTCACATTCACACCACTTCTGTTGTCTTTGGACTGTGGGAGGAAATCTACGTGAAACTCTGCACAGATTTAAACCCAAGACCTTTTCGCTGTGAGGCGACAGTGAGCCACCCCACGCTGATCTCATACACAGCACATTTTCCAGTGTTGTTTTTTCAGTGACAATTAATTTGGAGTTGTGAGTGTTGATTGGAGAGTTTGTTTGTTCACTCGTTGAGCCAGTGTGGCTCTGGGGCATGTCAAAGTGTCACATTAACTGTGATGGTGTGGACTTACATAAACTCTGGTGTTGATTTTTACGCTCTGAGAGATAAATTAACTCCAATGACAATAAAAGGATCAGAGTTATTAGTCTAGCATGTTATTGGATTAAATACATTAAGTAACTCTTAAACTGCTTCGGCAGAACCAAATCCGACGAACAAGGACGTCATCGAGCAAACCAGAGTGGCTGTAAGAGTTGAACTGGTAACTGATTCACTGGAGACGCTCCCTCACCGTCACAGATCAAGACCTGGGTGTATCAGATGTCTGCCCAGTGTTAGTGCTCTGAGCATTATTCAAGAAAACTCACAGATGTGCACACACACACACACACACACACACACACTCAGACAGACAGAGAGCAATACACACACAGTTTGTCTGTGATCTGTGTTTCTTCAGAATTCTCTCTGGTTCAGTCTCATTCATTCATTCATTTGAAGCTCTCTCTCTCTCTCTCTCTCTCTGACTGACTGTCTCTCTACCAATCTCTTTATCTTCTTTCTCAGGATTTCCTGCTCCAGTCTCACCTGCTCATTCTTCCTTTCTTCTTTTTTTGGTGTTATCAATTCCTTCCCTTAACACATCCTGGAGAGATGGATCTCCCAGGTGGGCAAAGAATCACATTCCAGTTTGTGTGTGTGTGTGTGTGTGTGTGTGTGTGTGTGTGTGTGTGTGTGTGTGTGTGTGTGT
>CABFOQ010010997.1:12273-23861 GCA_900660455.1 Gephyroberyx darwinii | reverse complement strand
AAAAAAAAAAACATGTTCCAAAGAATTCAAGCATGTGAAAGGACATCTTGGTGAGACGATAATGGCAGCCCGCGAGGTCCATTTCGAGGGCTAATCTTTTTTCCCTCAAATCAAACATAAAAAGGCAATTCTCTGTGTTAATGAGCTCAATCGCTCTTCCTAAAAGCTTCAATAATTCATCTGCTCCCAGATCGTCAGACATCCATAATGAATAACATCCACAGTGAATTATTTACACAGTCATCCTTCGCGGCACAGCTTACTGACTGACACTGACTCACCGTGTGTGTCTGATGGGCGGTGGGGGCGTTGTGTGTGTGTGTTGTGGTGTATGTATGTGCATGCATTTGTGTGTGTGTGTGTGTGTGCCTACTGAGCAGTGGTAGTGACATCCAATCTGCTGATGAACACTACAATGGCTAATTGCAGCAGTTGGCATGTAGTGCCAGCTCCCCCATCAGTGCAGCCGAGGGACATACATGTTGTGAACCCATTGCGAAAGGAGTTCTGGGAAATCTGGACATAAAAATGTCAATAACCCAACAAAAACCACTGCTGTGTAAACTGATGATTAAAGTAGTGTGACCTAACTGTACAACAAACATATTATGATATGACTCAGAGTTCATGTTACAACATGTTTGGGAAGTTTGTGAAATTCCTGCTATCCAATTCCTGGCTCCAGACCTCGATATTGGCCAATGCTGTAAACTTTGCTCAATGCCCAGAGTTGAGTCAATAAATCCACCTGCGACGGTTTTCAGCCTTCAGTTGTAGGGGAGAGAAACTAGAAATCAACAGCCATGGCAATAAGAGGAACTCTGATGTATCTGTGCTGCCTAGCAGGTCATTTTCTACTCAATAATATAATGTTTGAAATGTTCGAGACAGAGAGAAAGTCTGAGAGTGTGGCTGAACTGTAAAATATCCGTTGAAAAGTCCAAAGCTGTGTGTACTCATGGCTGCGTGTGTTTGTTTCCTCAGTCCTGTCGACCTCCGCAGCTCAGAATGAAACCACGTCTGAGAAATGCTCCTCACCCGTTCAGCACTTTGAGCGCCTCTCCACTGAGCTCAGGGTAAAGTATGGGTGTCTGCACAGCTGAACGAACACGTGAACTGCGTCTCTATTCACAAAATCACACTCTCCCAGAATGCAGCATCTATCTTTAAACCACCTCGTGATGAAGTGTTTTAATTCCTGCAATCTGCAATTAGCTTGATGCCTCACATTCTCAGAAAGCAAGAAAGAGAGAGCGGTGTGTGTGTGTGTGAGTGGCAATGACAAGAACACAGAATAAGGTGTTGTGTCTGATGTCGGCCAACAGGAGGCAGTAGAGTGCAGCGAGGTCGAGCTGTCTCAGTGGAGCACCAACCAGATAGCTGCACTGCTGCACACCATGAGGACTTACACTGACACCCTGCACAAACAGCAGCTGAACGGTAGGGGGCAGTGTGTTTTGGTTCCTGTGTTTTGTATGTTGCAATAGTTTGTGTGTTTCCTTACACATCGTCATGGATACGTGTTGTTTTTGGACAATAATGTCTTGAGCTTGAAGAACAGGCAGATACTGTAGGAGCTGTAACTAGGATTTGACTAGTGGAAGCATGCCAGCTAATCCCAGATGTCAATTATAACTGCACACAAAGTGAATGTTGGTTGGTTGAAGGTTGATCGATTCTCATTTATTACCGACAGCATGCCAAGGGGCGGAGCCAAAGTCGTGCCCTGCAGCAGAGGTACACAGCAATGGAGGGATGGTGTGCGTCACCTTGAGCGGAAAGCGCTACTGCAAACCTATGTGCAACGACGTACGTGACTTATATATTTTTGTTTTCTCTGCTGTTTCTGTCTGAAAACAGATCGATGATAATTGATTGGGAATTTATTTTTTTGTGTTTCCTTTCACAGGGATATGAGTTTGATTTCCTCAGGAGGAGTCGTTTGTATGAGACATGCAGTGGGGAGAGATGGACTACCCAGTACATAGGAGGAAACAGACTGGCAGTCTGCAATAGTAAGCCTGTATTTTATCCATTGGTCTACACTTGCATTCAATAAGAATTTCATTTGTTGCTGTTGGTTTATTCTCTTAGTTCTTAGTTCATTTATTTATTTGTATGCCATGGTACTTTATAATGAACTTGACTCTCACCCCTCCACCTTCCTCCCCCTCTCTCTCTCCATCCCTAGAGTCACCTATTCAAGTTTCAGGAGCAAAGACGGCATATTTTCCAGAACAGCAGGACTGTCTGACAACCAAGAGCAGCAGCTATCTACGGACCAACGTCACTCAAACGTTTATCACTGAGCTGAAGGATCAGGGCGTGGCGGGAACGCCCGAGTCGCCCTGTCTTGTATGTGGATAACCACAGCGAAGGGGGCAGAAGGGTGGCAGGGACGTTGTGGTACGCTGGAAGCACCGAGGAATCAAATGGTTGGGATCATGTGAAATGCTTCAGGATTAAAAGTGGTTGTCGTTCCCTGTTTTCATTTTATGTTGGCTGAATGTTTTTACTTGTCAACATGTGTGTATTGAATAAATAGTCAAGTGTGTTGGTACATGCAGTTATTTGCAGTCGCATTTTTGCTCCTTCCAAAGAGGAGTTGAGGGATAACTGGTTACTTGAGACATTTTTTAAAAACAGTATATTTTTAGATTTTACTGTACAATTTTATCTCACAAAAATAATTTACTGTAGTACTAATGCGGGATAGATGTAGGATAAAGGATAAAGAGGGATTTCTAACAAAGTAAAAAGAATGGGAGGGGGTGGGATGTACAGTAAGAATCACTCACTCTTTTAGAAGTTCACGTGAGGCTAACCACCTAGCCAGATGGACTGCTCTGTCCGTCCGACTCCGTTATTGACAAATCCAGGGGTTGCTCACTGAGGTCAAGGTCAAAGGGTCAAAGGTCAAATGGGATTGCAGGAATGCATTAGCTATTGACTTTCCTAAATCAGTCTATGAGTAGTCACTCTAATGGGAGAGAAAATGACCCAGAGAATCGTCCTATAGGACCACAGACCCAGACTCTAGTCAGGTTCACTTACTGGAGGTTGTAATTTCACAGAATTCCCATTAGGTGGCAGTAGACAGACAACATGGGCTGAGGTTAACAGTTGTTTCTTTTCTGCCAACTGATTTTCACCAAAGGCTTTACATAATAGAAAATAAACATCATCTACAGACTGAAACATCTCTTATTGGAAGGCTCAAGTCAGGGTGAAGCAGAGCATCTCTGTTTTGCCCCTACAACTGTGAGAAGAAGTTTAGCATTACTTGTATTTTTTTATTTTGTTTATTATTTTTGAGCCTTTATTTTTCCACTGAAGGTTCACACTCACATATTCACACCTGGGAGCTCCCCAATACAAATATCACCTTCTACTGTTGGCCAATGAGCAGCACCCCTGCAGCATCTATCTAATCTATTCACGTTTTAATGTATAAATACAATCTGGAACTAAATGTATATAAAATATAAATGTATATAATTTAATCTGATCAGTGAAAATACAGATTAACTGATAATTCAGATGCAGCATCCACAGAATGATCAAATGCAACACATCCAGATCTATGATATGATCTGTGTTAGTGCAACGATCCCTTAGTTACAGACAGGGGATATAGCAATGTCACTAGTTGTACACTAGAGGTCAGCATAAAATCACTTTGGGTACTTCCTCCATAGAATGACAATGACAGGTCAGGGGCTGTACACGCATGCACGCACACACACACACACACACACACACACACACACGCACACACACACACACACACGCCACAAGTATCTGTAATCATATATGTAATAGATATAATGTTTTTATTTAGGTAACATAATTGAATAAAGTTATTTTTGGGGTATTTACACTATAAGTATTCTGTTACTACCCAACTGTGTGTGTGTGTGTGTGTGTGTGTGTGTTTACATTTGCTAGTGTGATATTTGGATGAAACCAGTTGGTTGGAAGTACACCTAACCTTTACCATGAAGCTTGGACAAAAAGAAAATAATTCATCCACACTAATGTTTCATTTGAAAAAAATCTCAATTTTAATATTGACTCCTTCCTCAGTTCACCTCCTCCAGTTGCTTTACTGTGTAAATAACTTTTTAATGACTGTCTGTATAGTAACTGAGGTTATTCACAATGAAATTTGTCTTTTTCACATAGAAACTCAACATAAATATAAAGAACAAACTTGCCTAACACAAAGTCACGACCTATATATATACTTTGGACAACGACCATAACAAAACTTGCTCTCTAGTTTATTTCTGTCCTCTCTCTGTCAGTTTGTATGCATGTGTTTATTTTTTTCCACTCTGTGCAAATGAATAAAAACTAAAACCGGAACAACATTTAGTTTGGAGTGTACCTACATAACCATAACCTGAAGGTTGTTTAATAACATTTTCATGCCAAGAAAAACAAAAAACAAACAGAAGTGAAAATCAGTTAGTCTAGTTTCCAGGTTCATCACTGTATAAAACCTGCCTAGTGCTGTTGGCTGTTGTCCAGTTTCTACAAACAAACACAACAGAAGACATTATTGAGGACACTGGTGAAACATTGCGTCTACAGTAAGATATTTCTGTGCAGGCTGAATAAAACCCCTGTTAGTAACACAGCTACTCACTGACTGCAGGAACTGTATTTCTGAGCTGAGCGCCTCTCGCAGAAACTCCAGCTCTCCTTCTTTATGCATCTCAAGCTCCTTCTTCAGTCTGGGAAACAAAAATGAAAACCGATGTCAGTCACTGAAGAAAGCTATGAAAGAGACAACTTACTGTAAAACGAGGCTTCAGCATTTTTGCTCCTATATATTGAGTTTAAACCTTTTTTTTAACTCACCTGCACAGATTAGTTTTGTTTCTCCTCTTTTTGTTTGTATCATTCTATTATATCGCTGTGTTTTTGTCAGCTTGCTTCTATGTTTTATCACTGTGCAGCTAAACTAACAGCCCATTGTTTTAGCAGATTAATAGTACTGTATTGAGACAGGGTATGTCAAATATCATTAGTACACCATATCATTCTATGAGGCACACTAACAATTGTTTGAAAAATACTAATTTTAGTTAGTACTATCTCCTTCTATTTCATCAACAAAGAAACACTGGAAATGAAATTTGAGTGATCTAACAGTGAGTATACATGTATATATAATGACTGGTTAAATAAAATAATAATAATAAAATAAAATGTAATAAGAGTATGTATAAGAATGTCATCTACTCTCAAGCAGTGACAATAGTGGGATTATTTGGCCTCTACTTAGATAAATTGTAAAACATTAATTGTGTCTTTAATAATAGTCCACTGCTTATGAGATATGTGAATTTGTGAGTTTCTATCAAAGCAATATTTTTACAAATTTGCTTTTGCACCTCAGCTTAACGCCTGTCTAGTAAAAGCATGGAAAGTTTTGTTGTTGAGGCAAATAAACGCCCTGGCTATGATTAAAGTATGGTAGGTGTTTGAAGGATCGGTACAGAGCTACACATGAATCCAAGACAAGCTGACTCTTTCTTTCTTTTATTGGAAGTTAATGAAACAATAACGCAACCAAGCTACAATTGCATTTTCACAGCCATGAAACCAACTGCAGTGTTTGTCAACTTTAAACTCGTCTGTGGAAGTTACAAATCATATTTTTGGGGCAACTATATACCGCTCCAAGCCGCAAGACACCAACGCCGAGGATTGGCTGTTTTTAAAAAAGAGCAGGTGTTATGGATACCAGAGCAATGATCTCTTTAAATCTCTTACAAGTGATTTAGCAGAAATATATTAATGAAGAAAAACATAGTATCTTTGAAAACAGTTAATCCTGACTGCCATCTAATTTCTGATTGCTTATTTTAGATAGATCGTGAGTGATGATGCGCTGAAATCTCAAACAACAGAACAATTGTGTCGGTGCAACTTTTGTTTCACATGCAGCCTTATTGTATGACAGGAAATCCCCCGCCCCGGTAGCCACCCCATGATTTGCACACTGAACACTTTTTAAAAGACCTTAGCACTCATTCAAATTGACGTGCATTCAATTTCCAACAATCAATAAGTGGGGAGTTACATATGCCTTTTAAAGGGGGGGCTGCAGTGAAAGACAGGATTGATGGTTTCAGTTCAGGATGGATGATCATAAGAGTCGCTCTCTCTCCCGCTCTCTCTTCCAAAGCTACATCCTCAGCACTTCCTGGAGCTAATCAGCCTTGGGGGTAATGAAGGACCTATGTGTAACGAGGCTGACAAGATGAACTGGACATGCTAACCACGTACATGATTTAGAGCAATGCAAGGATGGCGGACGGGGGAACTTAGGAAGAGACAGAGGAGGAAAACAAAGAGTGGAAGGTAAAAGGGTAAGTAAAGGATGGAGAGAGAAACTGGCGCTTTTACAAGAAAACAGGAAATAGAGAAGGTAGAAAATACACAAACAGTTAAAAGGGAAAGGATTATGGCTAATCACTGGAATGGATGGGTAATTGGAACGCAGGAGAAAATGTGATGTGAGCAGAAAAATATGTTGAAAAACGTGGAAAGCAAGCAGGAAAAAACAATGTTGGCAAATGAAAGCTCTTCATTTGGATGTGGGTTTGGGGATTTGTTATGTACTTCATGCATCTAACTAATTGGGTATAGTAGGGGGCATTATCCAAAGTAGTAGCATCAGCAATAACAATGACCCTTCCTTCCTGGAACACTATTGATCTCCAGTCTTTAATTAAATAAAGGATGTCTCTTTGTAGAGGCATCGGCTGCAACAAGGTGGGGTGACACTCACCCACCAGAGAGCTCCTTAACTCTCTGAGTCAAGACACAAGCAAGACGCCTCAACAAGTTCCTGCTGCTTTGAGAACTCTAACCATCTACGGAAGAAGAGCAGCATGACTTATACTTTACCCATCGTTATATTGAATCCACCTTAAATCAGAATCATCTTAGTATGATCTATGACAATTCAATCAACGTTTGTGAGCAGAGAATCCAAAAGACTAATTCATGTGTCATGAGATGAAGTGAACTTGTGTCCATTGCTCAATGTATGGGAGTCTGAATTTAAGGACACTGACTATGTGTGAGTGTTTACACAAATGGGTTTACTTACTGGCATTGCTAGCATTTTCAATCTGAGAATGTACTGAGAATGAACACAAAGAGAATCTATGTTTCAAGGTGGATTTATGCCTTTTAAACTACAGCACAAATGATTCTGATTGTGTTGTGGTATTTTGTTATTTCTGTCCAGTTTCAATGCCCGGCTTTGAGGCAGCCCAGATGAAGTATTGTTAAGTGCGAAACACACAATCAGGTGCTCTTCGAAATGGGCAATAGCCACGCGGAGAACCAAACAAACAAGGTAGTCTGTCTTTGTAGTGAGTGGCTTACTGACAGCTTACAGGATCAGGGTACCCTGTGACCTGCAACACATCGGTACTGCTCTTATCTTGGCGTGGCCGTGCCACAGTAAAAGCTCCTGAGCTTATTCACTAGTTCAGTGTACCTTGGACATTTTTACAAGGTCTCTACAGCTTCAACATACTTACTACAAGGACAGACTTCCTTGTCTGCGTGGTTCTCTGCATAGGTATCGTCACTGTTCTAAATTAGTGTGCTGATCCATTTCATGACGTGGATTCCACGTTGGCTGCCCCGTACTCAACTCCAAGAGGTGATAACAACGCATTACACAATCTGCAACATCAAACACTATGTACTATTGATGCACGGATATCTTACAATGTGTTTGAGATAATCATGTTGACTTTGTGTTTAACAGAAATGGATACAGATACACAGATAGCTGTGAACGCATGCATAGCCTCCTGTTGGTACATTTTGACCGTTTGCGCACCGTAGGAAACAAACATAAGACGGCTTACTAGTACAATGTTTCTGCAGGTTTCAGACAAATTTAAGTTAAGTTAGTTTAAGTTAAGTTTAAGTTTAATTTAAGACCTTTTTAATGCCACTAAATCCAATTTAAGACCAATTTTGAGACAAAATTGAATGCAGAAAAAGTATTGACAGTATTTGACAGAAGCCTTGAATTAAGATAATTAAGATAATTGAATTTAAGACTTTTTAAGGACCCGCAGAAACTCTGTAGTAAAATGTTAGCTTGCTAACTTTTAGAGTATTAACTATGTATATGCTTAGTTGTAAAAACCATTTGTGCTGGAGAAGTAAATTAGATTCATTAGATAAGTACCTCAAGTACATTACTGGATTGGATGGTTAGGTTCGTGTTTACTCCTTTTTAGCGGGGAAACACAACATGCAAAACTTGTCATTTTTACAGATAAAACAATAATAAGTGATGTATGATTTCACGAAAATTGTGTTTATTTGTTGGTAAGCAGTTGAATCGTAGCGTTCAGTGTGAATGTGTAACTCCACACCCCTCATTCATTTCCTTTACAAGCTTCCCTGCATCAATCACATTAGGCTTACTTTCTTTTTTTCTACTTGTTGACTGAATGAAATAGGCTACAGATCAAAGCCTTAATTAAATCAAATGGCCTTAATGCTCTGTTATTTACACTTCTAGATCTGGACTCCAGCCAGGAGGGAGAGAGAAGAACAAAGGGATAGTGGGCTTCTCACAGTTTAATTAAATTACACTATTATCTAATGGGCCTGCAGAATACTGTGTAGTGTTGTTAGAGTGTGATCTCTGTTGTCTGGGCCTATATACCTTTTCTTTATCCTTTTTCAGTGCATTCAGCAACACAGCGACATAGTGACCCTATTAGGAGTAGCTACTGAGATGCGTTTTTATCAGTCATATCACAGAAAACTAGAGAGCCCGGGTGAGGTAAGGACAGTGGCTGCAGGTTTGTACACCGGGCCTATGACGGGCTTTACAAGAGTGAAGAGACACACATCACCAACATTTTCTCCAATTAATTAAACACCACATCTGCTGTGCCGGCTTGATTTAAAATATCAGGAGGCTCTGAGGAAGCCATAGAGACGAACTGTGGTGTGAGACCTAAAAGCAGACTCTTTTAAAACAGGCCTACACACATTCTCTTCAGAAAGGCATTTTATGTGAACTGCTAAATAGGTTAGCACTTTTTTTCTTTTGATTTTTACTTGTTTTTGTTTTTTCTTGGAGCATTTAGTTTAAATAAAGTGTCTTATAAATAATAAATTATAAATTATTATTGATATTATTATTATGATTATAATATTACATGGCATTGCTTCCAGGTTTCTTCCATTTTTTCCGAAAAGGTTTTTTTGGGGAGTTTTTCCTTGTCCTCTGTGAGGGTCCAAGGCTGGGGGACGTCGTGTACTAACCATTTATTGTTTCACATGTTGGGCACTGTGAAGCCCTGAGAGACTGTAACAGTGATTAAGGGCTATACAAATCAAAGTGATTTGATTTGATTGCTGTATACAGTAATTGCAACTAAATCAGGTATAGTGTGCCTGTGTGTCCAAATTTATAGCCTTCTGCTGACAGCTGACGATGCTCACCTTAGACAGGTGCTGTCAGTGAGAGGTTTCTGACTGACAATCAGACTCTCCGCTCTCAGAGATGCTGTCATCGCTTCAGCCTCACTCAACTTGTGGTCCAAGTCTGTAGTCAAGAATAGCAAATCAACCACAAAATAAATTCTCTGAAATAATATAGACACATATGACTTCGTCAGCCACCCCAGTGGATGTATTTGCAGAGATGGGACAGAGTTTGGACTGTGCAGTATGGAATCTGGAGATGGCAGTAGCCTAGAGCGTAGGGAAGCGCCTGGGACAATCTATGTGGGGAAAGTGATGAAAAGTGATGAAAAGAAAGTGGAAAGTGGAAGAGAAATACTCTCCCATCTTTCAACAACTACTTTTGTGAAGCCCTTGAGTAAAGCCCTTAACCCCAAGTTGCTCCAAAGCAGCTATTCTGTGACCAACAGTAGAAGAGCGTGGTTGTACTGGGCAGCTCCCGGGTGTGAATGCATGTAACTGAGTGGGAAGCCGTGTAGGCATTACCACCCAATTTGCAGCTTCAGTTATAAAATTCAAGCTGCAATGTGCATTTATCAGTACTATTAGGCTACGTCCACCCTAAAAACCATCACAAGATCATATCATGGTACTGGTTAGCTGTCATCAGTAACGTCTGCAGTGTTTAGGCTACAGCGGCTGGATGGTGTGAAAACTGTAGTGGCGTGTGCTCTTTCAGCACCATGGACAGCACCAGATTGACCTGACATAAAATGTACTTTTGGTATTTTACTTTTCCTGTTGCTATCCAGGCCTTGTAGCTCCAGCTGGAGAGCTCTCTTCTCCTCCTGCATGGAGTTCATACGACTATTCTTCTGGCTCATGAGCTCCATCTCTGAGTGTAGAGGGACAACAAGGAGCAGAAGGAGGAGGAAAGGAGGTAGCTCAGTTAGGTCTCAGGACAGACAGAGGGATAATTACCAGTAGGGCTGAGCTTTATATTGAATTCATATTGACACTGCACAATGAAAGAGCACATCATCTTTATTGCAAAGGCTGCAATGTGGGTGTTTTTAAAAATTATTTTAGAGTACAAGCAATCAGTGAATGAAGTTCCCTCGAGCCCAGAAATACTATATAATGTGAAGAAGATTGGTCTTCATTGGCAAGTCCAATGGGAGCTATTCCCTTAATCTAGTAGAAGTACTGAAAATCAGTTCCAACCACATCAAAGGGTAACGTAGAATTAAACTTAAAACTTGGCTTTAAAAATGACAGTATATCGCATCGCAATAAACCATTGTAACTGCAGTTTCTGTCAAAATAAGTGCTATATTATATTTATAATATAATATTGATTACATGCACACTAAGAATTGATGAATCTCCTGTAGGCAATTACAACTGTTGCCTCATATTTCCGCTACTTCTTATTTTTTCCACCCATTTAACTACGACTTCATACGTCAAGCTAAAAACTCTTTAACGAACTAACTAAACTTTGCAGATGTTGGGACACGCGTGCTATTATTCTGTCTTCAACACTCGTTCTAACTTTTAAGATATTGTACTTTAATTGGTAATTATTTTACCTCACACACAAACGGAGGACCGCTCAGAACCAGAGTCTAATTAGTACAGCGGGGGTCAGGTGTGCCGGAGCGTGAGACACACAGAGTTTGAATGTCATGATGAAACGAGGACTTTCAGACCGCCCTTGTACTTATGAGTCAGTAGATTCTTCATTAATGTTCTTTCAGTACAATTTCTTCTTGTAGTACAATTTACCTACTCTCTACTTTTCTTTCTTTCAGTATACTTTCTTCTTGTAGTACAATTTATCTACTCTACTTTTCTTTCTTTCTTTCTTTCTTTCAGTACAATTTCTTCTTGTAGTACAATTTATCTACTCTCTACTTTTCTTTCTTTCAGTATACTTTCTTCTTGTAGTACAATTTATCTACTCTACTTTTCTTTCTTTCTTTCTTCTCTTTCTTTCTTCCAGTACAATTTCTTCTTGTAGTACAATTTATCTACTACAATGTACAGATGTACTTTTCTTTAAGAAGATGCATTTTGGGTATTTGGGTATATACTATATCAAATCACACTCCCATTTC
>CABFOQ010010992.1:8133-15702 GCA_900660455.1 Gephyroberyx darwinii | reverse complement strand
GGATAGGTATAGGAGGTATTAAGGGAGGACATCTCAGACTCATCCTTTACTGATCTTCTAGACACTAAGGAAGGTTAGAGGAGAGTATGCAGTGTGAGTGGGCATGGATCACCACTGGACAACCACAGCCTTATTGCACTCCTTAAATGGGCAGTTTCGGTGACTTAAGAGAAGAATTTTAAGAAATTAGTTTGGATAAAAATACATTTCTGTTTTCATTTAGCTAGTGTGCGTGTCCCTTGACAATCTTGTTCTCAATGTCTGGAATATTTCTTCATAGCAGCCAAAATGAATTCAAATGCAGAATATAATCACATTGGGAATGGAGATCCTGCTGAAATGTTTGGATTATTAAAACATGCACATTGAAATTTATGAGATCAATCTGTTATTTATTCTGCTTCGATGAAGACAAACAAATAACTTGAGTCGCTAATACGTAGGCTAATAAGTCCAAATGAAGAACTGTGGTCACTAAAAGTGTAATAGGCTACGGTAGCTTATAGTTCCTACATCCATTACTCAGCGCATTGCAGTGGGGAATCAACTTTAGTCCAAAAGTGTCATTATATCCAAAACCCATGCAGTAGCTTACAATAGAGTGAAACATAAATCTGCATAGCTTTTTCAACATGAAATTAAAACTATTCTATCTTCCTATGTCCATTGTCAGAAAGGTGAGTAATTATATGCCTACTCAGGAGCACCAAAAGTTACAGAGGCTCATTTGTTTAACGTTTAATCATTTATTTTTGCTGTTGAGGTGTAAAGCTCGCTCAACAAAGGCAGTTTCACTGGCGTAAGCTCCTTTTGCTGTTCAGCCACTCTAACAGGCTACTGTTACCGTGTGGGAGATGTTTCACCTTCCTCGCATTCATAGTTGGGCCCGGTTTCATGGGTCTATGAATAGGTCAATATCTCATGTTAAGAAAGGTTTCTACTTGTACACAGTCTACACACAGTGTTGTGAAAGTTACCCATCTCCCTTGTGAATGTGGCACCTATGGAGGAAAACACACATGACAACACATACGTATATGCGTATAATGGTGACAAAGCATTTGAATTGAACCAGGAGACAAGAAGCAATAAAGGGGACCTGCCAAGAGGGGTGCTGCCGCACACTCCACACCCCTACTTCCAATGTTGTCCATGTGAGTTTGTGAACAGTGAACTTCCGGCATTAGCTGCTCCAAGAATCCATTTTCACTTCCTGGTATTCTGACTCCCATAGTAAAATTATATAATATTATAAGTTTTGTACATCATCACATTGTCATACTACATATTTGTTAGAATTCATAGTTTTGGGGCTATAGAGTTTCAAAAACAAAAGCAAGTGATGGAGATCTTTCTGAAGTACCCTGGGAAGCACAATACTGTTCAGATGCGTGTTGCTTGGTAAGTAAGCCTGGACAGCTCAGTCAGTAGAGCATGAGACTCTCAGTCTCAGTGTCGTCTGAGGAATGTCGAAGAAGAAAGTCCCCAGAGGGGAAATTCTTTTTTTTCGCACACCCCTGACTAGAGACGCACACATATTACCCCACACACATGCAATACAAGTCAGAGGACAGAGCGGAGGCGTCAGCCATTGAACGGCGCACCTGGAGCAGTTTGGGGTTAAGTGCCACTTCGGCAGTGTTGGTGGGCACCATAGCTGCAATACCAGCCATTTTTTCAATCCCCAGCTCACAGCTGGAATACACCCTGGTTCCGGGGATCCAACCAGCAACACTCCGGTGATGGGTTGGCTTCTCTAACCGCTAGGCCAACCTGCCACCCAAATCTTCGATGTAGGCCCCAGCAAGTTCAATTCTCACTACCTTTACAAGACCAGTGCTCTAACCACTGAGGTATGAGGCCCTCATGTCGGAGGGGAAATATGTAAGAAAGTATGCACTTTGAGCATTTTAAATAAGAAGTCTACTTAGTTTAATACAATTATATGCAGAAGCAGCTCCAGATTTTACAATTTCATTACATCATAGGTTAAAGGTGTCTAGCTTTGGAATAAAGTTAATATTCTCACGTTAAATGGATAGTTGGCTACGGTCACAGAATTTATGAATTTGTTCCTTCCCCATAAATGGCTCTGGACTGTGGACTACAATATCATGGAGTCATTCACTGTATTATTTTCATCAACAATCAAACGATCTTTGACAGTATGTCTCCAGAATGCAGAGTATTGCATCACTCAGCTGCCATCCTGAGCCAAAATAAGAAGTGACGGGAATGTGTTGTATTGGTTTCACATTCTCCACTCTTCTGCAGAGCTGTATCTCGATAGACTTGCATCACTCTGCATCTGTGTGGGTTTGTGAGTCATTTGTTTTCATTTGTCCGCCTGACATTGTGTGTGTTTTGCTATGAAATGTGCTATATTGTTGTGAACCAAAACATTTAATTACCTTACCTAAGATTGTGTGTGTTGTATCGGACTAATTTGCTGTATGCATTCACTGAATAGTATAACATAATGTGTACATAATGCTAATGTGTGCTTGTGCATCAGTGTGTGTATGTACGTATATGTGTGCATTTATGTGTGTACATACGTGTATTATATGCTTGTGCATGCATGAGTGTGTATACACACGCACATTTTTGTGTTAGTGTTTGTATTTGAGCCGAGGCCTTTCTCCGTGGAACAGAGTGATGGGCAGGAGGAGCCATCCGTGGAGCCTGTCAATCATCCAGAGTGGTGTTGCCTTATTGGCTATTATCTCTGCTGTCAGAAGCCCAGCCGCGCCTCCACCTCACCGTATCAGTCTCTGTCAGTTCACATGCTGCTGGTAGCTGGAGCCATGGAGCAGAGGCTGTATGCTACTGTTGCTACTATCATTGCTTTTATTGACATACGCTTCTTTGTAGCCCCATTGTAGCAATACTACTTACTAATTACTTATCAATTAAGTTTGTATTGGTGGTATATTTAACCAATAACAAAATTGCTTTTATGAAACGGTTACTAAATTATTTCCATATATTACCATAAATCCAAATCCAAATCCAATGTCTTATAAGAATCTCTCTTATCTTATAAGAAATTACAAAAATGCAATTTTGTGACAAAGTAATCCCAAGCAATGACCCATGTTAATGTCCGACCTAGAACATTGCCATTGTCATGATCTTTCATCTTATTCTTCTTGTTGAAGGAGTGTCGTAATGAAGTGAGACAATTCACTGCTTGCAACTGCTTGTTGGGAAGATGAGGATGAGACACTCCTCGAGTGCCAAGGGAGCTACCCAGCTATTGCCCATGCTGAGTCCTTGTTCCATAATCTTCAAGAACTGTCCTCGAAGGAGCCACTTGTCTTCATCCTTTGTTGGTTGAAAGACATCACACCCCAGGTGCTCTCTGCAAGCCAGCTACTGTATAGTCTCACAGTAGCTGGTTGTGGACATTTCTGCACATAAGGTGAGTCCATCTGATTCTGTACTTAGTAGTACAGTTCTTATATCTCTGTATGCCAAGCCAAGTTTCAGATGTGCATGATGGAGTGCTACTTCAGATATAGGGATTTCAGTCTGATCATTCGGAATCTCATTACACTCAATCAGTGTAGGCACAGGGATGGAGACTTGCACATCGAAAGACTCCATCGGAAAGCCGCTGCCGCTGCCTTATGTCTCAACTATGCCAGCACACATCTTCAAGGAGAAAGAGAGCTGTGGCCTTTAATACTGAAAAGGTTGAAGAACTCTGATCTTACTAAAGAACAATTACTGTGATCATCTAAGATGGTGTAAATCCAGATTGCCATTTCTTGGTGGCCAGCTGGGTATTGGCATGATGTTCTTGTGACCCCACAGACCTATATACATGTTGACGAAACAGATTCTTGTGCATTGTTGTCTTGGGACTCTGAGGACCAAGGTGTTTGTCTGATATATGGGTGCAGGGCTTATATATGGTTCTTGCTCCCACACTCAAAACACCTCATGCTGCTGCCACAGTTCTTGGCAAGGTGAGGTGACAATGCCATGTTGTTTAAGAAAGTCTTTCCTGTTCTCTCTGAATCCTCTGCATTTTTGGAGAGGATGAGGTTTGTTATGTAAAAGGCAATGCTTAGCAGGATCCATTTTCTTATTATGTGTGGTGTCAGCAGCTAAGGGGGTGTTTGGAGAACCTTAAGTCTTGTGGAGTGAGATGGATGCTCTCTGACTGCTGTACTTGGAAGCTTACTTCCCCAGCACAGGGCATGAGAGCAAAATTAGGATCGTTTCGCATATTGGCTTGCTGGCAAACAAAATTCACAAAGTAGCCAAATGGAGGAAAAGGAACATTGTAATCTTCCTTGGAGCCCTGTGAGAGCCATTTCTCTTGCAAATTGTATGGCAACTTCTGCACAATGGGGTTGATGCCATGAGCATCTAAGTCACCTTGGTCTCTCAACCTCTGATGGTCCTTATTTGAAACCCTAGGGAAAATATCAACTCTCTTGAATAATGTGCTCTCAATTATTATTATGGTGATCCAAAACATTCATTGACTCTGTCCCATACCATTTCCATACCTCTTTGTGGATAGTTGACATGTACAGCTCTTATCCTACACACATGTTCTGCTGATTCAGTTGCCAGCCACTTCACTGGGAAAACCATCTCTTCACTGGTGGCAAGGTTTACACCTCTGATGGCATTCGGGAAATACATCTTCCATGCCCTATAACTCTTAGGGCGATCACTGAACTGTAAAAGCCCCGTTGACACCAGCTCTGCTCTGACTCTATACCTGTGTACTGGTAAGCTTGAGCGGTAGCTAGCTGGTGGTTTCAATCATGAAACATCTCTGTGTGAGTCACACCATCATCATGCCCCCCTGAAGGACTACAAGCTGTGTGGTGGCGTCCATCTAGGAACATGCGTCAGTTAAGTATTGTGATGCCTTTTCTGGAAGGTAGGAGGATTAACTTTTGTGGAAGCTGATGTTACAGCATGGGATGAAGGCTCAGCTTGTTCGTTCATGGGATCATGGGTTTGCAGTTCCTCAATGCTGGTGAGCTCATCATCTTTCTGATCCCTGGCTGGCTCTAAGGCTTCTTCCATGGCTAATTCTACAGCTGCTCTCTTCTCAAGCTGTAGTGCATCTAACGATATCTCTAATAGTGTCTTTTTACCTTCAAATATGCCTCTAGGTGTGCCTGTTCTATTTTAACTTGCATTTCCTTTTCTGCAAATGCTACCTCTGCTTTAGATGTTTGAGCTTCAGCAAGTGCTAGGGCCACAGCTGCACTAGTCGTAACTAGGGTTACCTCCTCCCCAATTACCACACTGACTGGGCAGTAGGGTAAAAAAAAAAGGATACAATCAGACTCTTTCAATATCAACTAATAAAGGTAAGTATAATTCACTATTTCTCCATAACATGTGGCATTGCTTTTAAACTTAGGTAAGTACAAACATAATGTATGCCATGTGCTCCTTTCGTAATACCGGCAACCCACTGCGTGGCACCCCAGGGGAAAAGCCAGGTGTCATATGCCCAATCGGAGGGCAAATTCCTGGCACAGATCACGCAGCAGGCCAGATTCAACCAAAATGGTACTTTTGATGCCAATAATAGAAAGTTTGTCAGACTGGAAAGGGGGTCTCACTTGCACTAGCGTTTCCTTCATGTTAGCGTGTACTAATCACTGCTGTGCCTGTCTCGTCAGTCAGAATCTTGATGTTAAAAAAAATGGATATACATATATTTTTTTACAAAAAATACAGGAGGAGGGCAAAATAAGTATCCAGAGGAAGAAGTGGAGGATCACCCCAACAACCCCAACAACAAAAACAGTGGTGTCGCCGTTGATGCTAGCAACAATGCAAACAAAGCAGTGGAATGTGCTAGGCTTAACCTTGCTCATGATGACAAGAAGATGATGAGCATATGGTGTAAGGGCATGCTCAACCGAGCATGGGTTGCCATATTCATAAGGCAACAACTCTTGCTATTAACAATGGAGACTGATGTGACCAACAAAATGGATTTGGAGGAGGCAGTGTATCACTTTACTCAATGTCCTCGTGTCCCCACGCGTAGACTTCTAGAGTCGATAAGTGAATAATTCTGTCTTTATTATTCCTGCTGGCTGTGGTTGTGAAATATTGTTGCATTTGTTAAGCTGTGGATTTCGGTTCAGGCTACCTTGTGTGCTGATCTTGATCTGCAGTGTGTATAGCTTACAGGTTTGGATTATGGTACGTAAAAACATCATTGGCACTCAATGGTCCCGCTCTTTTTTTCTCTCTCTCTCTCACTCTCTAACAGACATAGACACTCTCTTTCTCTCGCATGCTCTCTCTCTCTCGGAGAAAAGCACTCAACTTGTATCTCTGTGTAGTGAATCTAAGGTAGCTTTCCTCGAAGCACCAGGGGTCCAACTTTGACATTGTCTGTTGTCGTTGTCTTTATAATGTCTGTGGTTGTCATGGTCAGTGATACTGTGCTAGTGCAGTGCCATAGTTAAGGTATTCAGGGTGTACACATAGATTGGTGGTGCACTGTGTTTATGCATTATACTGTTTCTGTGTCATATTTTGGTGCCAGATTGTCTTTAATTGATTGCGTTGCCGGTAGTGCAGCTCGATCCTTCACTTGCGCCCATTTAGATTGGCCTACCCTCTCTTCACAACCCCATGACAGGCTGATTTTTCAATCCTGTACACGCCCCTGGTGTAGAATGATCCCAACTCCAAGTAGAGGTGACAAAGTAAAGAGAGAGGGAGAGGCAAAATCCCCGTACTGTACTTGAAACAGATAAGCACGCAGTCCTAGTCTGAGCTGATGGCATCTAATATTTATTACCTCTATAACTCTATTACTCTCCTGTGTACTGGCAGGACATTTAGCTGCGTACAGGGAGGCAAGGGGTTAAAAGGGGAACAGCGGTGCCATAAAAGGGACAATGACATAAACATATCTCGTCCATGAAAGAGCTCTTAAAGCCAATATAGTTGAGATGGTCGACAGTGGAGGGTGCTGAAAGTCGTTGACACTCTCAGTCGTTAACAACAAGTACACCCGTCAGGCTTGAACTATGACCTCGCCTTAGCAGGTGATCCTGTCGAGTGTTGCTTTAAGATGTGAGGTGAACAGTAGTTCGGTTACATCATTGTCTAGTTATGATGTGTGAAATCAGTTGAAGGTCATTGTGCAACGTGAATATAATGTAGAACAAAATACGATTAGTGATTGTGCAGTAGGTCTCAAGCTTTTCAGATGGAAATGATGAATATAATTTGGCAACTGGGTGCTGTGCAAAAATCTATTTCTTGGCTAGACAGAGAAAGCATGGGGATAGAGCTGCAGACGACTCAGGGAAAATTACTCAATACTGAGCTGAGGCAAAAAACAAAAAACAAAACATTGCTGTAGCTTTAAATCCAGCTAGAACCAGTTGTAGCCTGTAGCCAAAACAATGTGACTCTCACTCTGTGCGTGTGTGTGTGTGTGTGTGTGTGTGTGTGTGTGTGTGTGTGTTGTTACAAGGATTCTGGTGTGTTCCTTTAAGAGATAAGCATAACGATGGATTACTCTCGCCTTTCGCTCTCTCTCGCTTTCTCCTTCTTTTA
>CABFOQ010010991.1:10110-23215 GCA_900660455.1 Gephyroberyx darwinii | reverse complement strand
GGGATGAACGACCACACACACACACACACACACACACACACACACACTACTAGGGCAAAGTATGACATTTGCCATTTTAGCCTGAGTGAGTCCAGATTTGATCCAGTATTGTATCTTTAAAATGGAGAACAAAGACCAAGTGCAGAGATTTATTTTGAAGCTGCATCCAAAAAAATCACTGACGCTTCATGTTTGGTCACCTATGCGTCTAATAATTGATCACACTGGCCAAATAATAATAACCTGTCAGTCATCAGTCATCGCTCCACTCGTCCACTGCAATTTAGTGGATATAAGCGGGCTTGGAAGTTTTGGTGGGAAATGATTGTAGATGGAGGGACTTTGCCGATTTTCCCCTATTTTTCGCACAAATCATACTTATTGATTTGTTTTGGTTCCGCGTGGAGTTTAGGTGTGGTAGGCAGACTTGCACGGGGTAAATCTGATGCCTCGAGCATATAGCTTCACACTGTTCACACAGGATAGCACAAGTGTGAAAGTTTCTGGAGAGGCCTTCAATGTGGGCATTGTTCAGGAAATCATCTGTCACGTCTTTTCTTCAGTACACTGTGTGTTGCCCTGTAGATGGTCTATAGGAGGAGTTAGTCAGCAGGGAAATCTGAGGACCTTACAGCCTCTGTAGACTCGCCGTGGGGACGGGGGAACTGTCTATAAAAAGAAGAGGAGATCGATAAAAGTAAGTTTTCTAAAGATATATTTACTGCACACCCTTGATGATAACAGGGCTGAATATGGATAAAGACGTTGTATGGCGTAACATGGCAAAACATCTTTGTAGGTTGAGGGAATAAACTAAACAAGTACTGCAGGCCTAACCTGGTGAGATAATTAAAAGTAATCAGGGAAGCTTTTATTTAGATGTATTATTCCTGTCAAATATCTCCAAACAGAAGCACAGTAGATCTATATTCGGATGTTTTCTTTTAAGACGTATATCTATCTTGATCTCAATCTAATTAGAGACCCACCCCCAAATGAGATCTGTGTGCTTTTGAGGGAATTAAAGGGAAAGTTGTTGTTGCTGTTTCTTCTTCAACTTTCTTTGAAATAATTCAGACCAATAGATCCTCTTACGGACATGCGGTTCCTTGGGGTAATTGTGACAGAAGTTGCAGTGCTGTGCGTTTGTCAGGCCTCCACCATCCATCACACATAAGACGCAAGACAGCCCGAAGAATCTGAATCTGGTATGGCCATGATGATGATGATGATGATGCTGGGATGCAAGTACAGCTGGATTGCGGCCACGGAGGAATGCTGTCATATAGTGCATTGTAACTGAATGGCAGCTGTGCCTTTCACTATGGGGATTAGACATGCATTTAGGTGCCAATGGATGTCTTGATTCAATACACTGTGTATCACGTCAATTAATCTGCGTTTTCCCCGAGCCTGCCCGTTTTTCGGTCCACGCGTTTTGATTTAATGTGATGTTTTGAGCCAGTGTTAGTGCTGAATGTCATTGTATTTATACGGCGCTGTTTTATCCGCATGTATAGGAGGCATATGTGCTATCAGTGAGATTTATGGCGCTCCTCATAAGGGCAGACATACATGCAGGTCTTGAGTTATATAAGAAGCCAATAGAGTTCTTGGGTTTATACCATTAAACTAATTGGGATAGTAGCTTTCCCCATTCTCTGTACCACACTACTGACAAAGCACAGTTAATTATATCAGGCTGCAGCCCTAAAATAAGGTTTCCTACCAAAAGGCTGATTCGGCCACGCTTATGAGTAACTTTTGGCACATGGGATATACATCCACCACAAATATTTGACAGGGGAGATCCATTTTGGAATCCCACCATCTTATTTCTCGTTTGGACTTTCATTATCGCGGCTCAGTGATCAAAGATGTGCGATTGCGTTACTTTGTGCTAATTTAGTTAAATATTACCTTTAAGAACGAGTCAAATTGATCGAGTGTCCTGAAAGATGAACATGAGAGATCAAAGCACCGCCAGACTCCTATCGATCCACTGCAGCAATCTGATCGTCACCGTGTACACAAACCATAGAAACTTCCTGGACACAGACCACGGGGTTTTTAATGAATGTTCACCGCTGTCTCCCCGAAACCTAAAGTGGTTTAAATCTCGGCTATCTGACCACTCATTTAAATTAGACACCATGATAAGTTATGCAGATGCTTAGCTATAAATCTCATTACATAAACAAAATGTAATGGACTTGGGATATGAATGTGAAAATTAAGCATTGCTCATTCAGTAAAACCTAGACTAAATACTGACCAGTCTTTGACTGAACTATTTATGGCATCTTTGGCATTACTCCTAAGTGGGAGTTCAGCCATGTCGGAATTTATTATTATTGGCTGGACAACATCCCAGGATTGTTTAAACAAAATAGACATTTAGCTGTTTGTATTTTCTCAAATGATGCCGAATTTCTGGGCAAAAAAATGCATCTATATTTCCCTTCACTGGTTCATTATTACCGTGAAAGAAGAAAATGGTATAACATGAGTGAGATGTTAGGTCAATTAGGACACACAGAGCTAACAGGAGAAAAGAGGCGCCTGCAGTATAAGAACTTCTTAATAGCCCATTTTCCTTATCTAAATCCCTTGAGACAAGTTGGGGTGCAGTGGCAAAATATGACAGCCTCAAAATATTACACCTCCACCCCTATAGCATAATTTCCACCCTCACATATTTCTCATATAATCCCTGCACAAGACACAAGACAAAAGGTATCAGTGTCCCATAATAACAAGGTGTAAAAAAACAAAAAAAACCCGTCGCTATGAACCGCCTGTCCACATTATGGCAAGGCTATCACCATATATGTTATGAGACCGAGCATGCATGATCAGCAGAAAGGTTTTTTCCCCCCTTTCCCACACACACACGCACACATACACACACACGCACACACATTGTGTGGAGAAATGCTGTGCAGGGCGGTGTGAGCTGCAGAAATACTGTCCACTCCGCTTCCACCACTGGCATGCATAGCCACACATCACATCATCTTATGCAAGAGGCTCTGCAACGGATTATACTAATCTCGGATATTTTCCAAAGGTGAGAGTAATCGCTGTTTGTTTCACGCGGGATTTTTGTGCGAAATGAATATGCGTTTTGAAGGGGAGGCAGTCGGGTGTTGTGCAGCGGACTGGGCTATGTGTCTTTATGATTTACGAGCCTGACTCCGACCACGGTTCAACCAGAGTTCATAAAGCTGCATGCCTCCAGATTTATTCTCTCCCTCTACTCTCTCCTGCTCTTCAAAACTACTGCTCTTGTATATCTATTTTTGCACAGGCTGATTTCGGATCAGCTTTGGATAAAAATGGGGTTAGCCATAGGCAGAACAGGAGGGCATTTCATAGCTCTTTTATTTTAGTTCAATGCACAAGACATCTGCAGCCTACAAATTACTTTTTATTGCTTTGTGTTTATTTGATGTGTATTCTAGTGGAATGTAATATTACTTTTTAGTTGTTGATTTTCTTTCCTTGCAAATGGTAGTAGTAGGCCTATGCAATTACATAATGTTGCAATAGAATAGTGCTATAGCTATTTTGTTTTTAATCCAGTAATAGTATGATAATTAAAGAATAATAGAGAGTAAAAAAGAGAGTGTAAAAAGATGTGCTTGCTTTTAACCAATTACTAATTTTATATTCGGTTGTTGGTAGACTAATTAGGCTAAGTTCATTGTAATCATTGCTATCTTTTTTCCCCTTTCCCTTCTCAGAATCAACCAAAAAGACTGACTACCTCCTCGAAAATAACTTCGTTGCCAAATTTCGTCATTAGATACCATATATTTAAACCAGAATAATAGACATTAAAATTGTAACCCGAGAGAGAAAAATGAGCATCGCAGTTGCAGGCCAGTAAGGTCTACAACTACGAGGGTTAGAAATTCTGAAAATAAAATAATAACATTTATACCTAAATAACCTCAGATTGTGATATTTTGTGGGGTCTATATTTTCAGCTAGGTCTGAATACTAGTTTTCCGTTGCTTCTGTGGCCAAGAGAGGCTTGCTATTCATGTCAGCATACTATTGAGTTGATAAGATGGATCATGCAGTCTCCTCCCTGACTGTCTGTCTCTTTTCTGTGTCCTCTCAGGCCACAAACACAGGGCTCTTTGGAGAGCGGCCATGTGACATTTGGCTGCCAGTGCTCTGTCAGAAGGTCAAAGGGGCCCCGGTAGACATTTAATGGAAATGCAGAAAACTACATACAGCAACATCCACCAAAATTTCGTTTTAAGCGAGTTTGAAGACGATCAAGGAGATGCCGGTGCGTTTGCATACCAACCCTTGGCACAAGCGGAGGGCAACAAACAAAAGATATTTGACTGTGCACTGCAGTCATTCGGCAACAAATCACAGCTTCCTCGGAAATCAAAACAGCAAAACCCCAAGTTTTCCATCGCCAAAAAGGTTTTCCCTTGGATGAAAGAATCCAGGCACTCAAACAGAACAGAACAGAAACACGGCAAGAGAATCGCAGGTCTGTATAACACGGAAGAAGCAGTTGGGGCAGTATGAGGCCTTTTCATTTCAAACCCCCTTTCTAAAAACCTAACACAATGAATAATCACAATGGTAACACATGATTATGAAATCTCATAGGTAAATGAAGGAAGTGATTGTATATATATTTCGTCCTCAAGTTCAAATGGCCTGCTATAAATCCTGCGTCATAGCCATTATAGGTGTATGGAAGGGGGGTAAACCCACCTAAACTCACCTGTACCCACCTTTTTAGACTTACATAAAACTTGATGATTTAAAGTATGCGCCACAGTAAGATGTATCAAAGTGATATAAGTTATATGAAGGTAATGCCTTAACGAAAACAGGCTAAATGAATGCTCTCTTCTTCTGAAAAATATAATTGTTTTTCATATGATTGTGATGCTGATCCTTTCCTTTTATTCACCATTATATCCCTGATCACAGCCTATTCAATCTTGCTCTGGTGTAATTGTTTGTCTCGACAGACTGCTCTGTGGACGAAAAGTTTCCAAGCGCGACCCCTGCCTCCAAGAGGACGCGCACCGCATACACGAGCGCGCAACTGGTGGAGCTGGAGAAGGAGTTTCACTTCAGCCGCTACCTGTGCAGACCGAGGCGGGTGGAAATGGCCAGCCTGCTCAACCTCCACGAACGACAGATAAAGATATGGTTTCAAAACAGGAGGATGAAGCAGAAGAAGGACGAGAAAATGAAGGGATTCGCCTGCGACTCCTCTTCCTCCGCCCCGGGCAGCCCCACTCTCTCCAGCCTGGGTTATGTCCATCTGGGCGGGGATTACCAGTCAGTCTCTCCTCCGCTGAAGTCCCAGCAACAAAACCCATCACAGTCAGGCTACCCAAACTCACCAGAGTACTCGAAATACTCCAGTCCAGACAGTGATCCTCTGCAGAACCAGTTGACGACCTGCCCGCAGTTTGACATGCACTACAGTTCCATGTGCAGCACTTCTCACACACCAAACCCAAATCAGCGAATGAACGATCTGAACGGGTCATATTTCTCAGAAAGCTGCAGTTCTCAGGAAAGAATCATGCAAGCTCCAAAGCTGACTCATTTGTAGCAGACTGCATGGTGTTAGGTGTGTGAATTCCTCCTCACATATACTGTTTACATAGCTTTTGTTAATCATTCTTTGAGAGATATTTGCACAGAAATTACAATTTCCATTTCCAAATGTAGTGTAGGCCTACAATGAAGAGGACTCTAACAGTTGGGTTTAATGCATGCATTTTTATTTTTTTATTTATTCATTCATTTTTGGTATAATCCATCGTGGGGAAAATGTTATTTATTTGTATTTATATATTTAATTTTTCAAATGTATATATTTGTATGTGTTCGTCTCTTGTTCATTGTTCATGACTTCTAAACCCTTGGGGGTGTTATGGATTCAGTAGCTGCTCTTATATGGGCCTTTTCCACACATTCGTTCAGTGATATTAGGGCATGTTTTAACCCAAGCATTGGTGGCTTAAATTAAAATGTCCACTGCTGTTACTTGCACAAATAAAAGCAATTTGTTCAGATCTCAACCTAGGATTCCCACTAGACCTGATCTCCAGAGGAAATAGTCCTAAATGACGCGTGGTGCACTGGGCCAATATACAATAAGTCAATTGTAATACAGTCAAAAGGGGAAAAAAGGAGTTAGCCTAATTAACAATTGTGGCCTATCATATCAAATGAACTCTTACTTGAGTAACACAGGGCCGTTATGGGTGATGGTTTTAGGTTTTTACAAGACCTTATAGCCTCTGTATTATTATGGCTTCGCCAACTTTGAGGAACGAAAAAAAAAAGCCCGAGAAGTAGCTCTTAAATGTGTCTTTGTTCTTTTATGGGCACACTGGGCAACAGAAGGCGTCAATCTTTAAAAAGAGCAAATGATTGATCGCTGAATTAATTGCGCTGCTCTCAGTCTGATTCAGACGTGTGGTTGCAGTCTTCCGTCTACGAAAGGCCGAAAAAAAATGTTGTCTGATAATAGGCCTACTGTATTTTCTGCTTGTTAGAATAGACTTACTTTAAGAAAAAAAAAAAAAAAAATAGAATTTCGACCCACATTTTATTTTCCGTTCACCAATTCTCATTTTTCGACCCACCAGTCTACAGCATAATAAGAAAATAAAATCACTCTTACCGTTAACAAAGCCTAGGCCAGTTTTTAAAGTCAACAGGGTTAACACGTTAAAGCTCTTGTCAGGAGAATAATTTGGAATAATTTCATGGTTATAAAAGCTATAACTAGACACCTTTAAATAATTGTTTAAGGTTGTTAATAATGAAGAGAGTAGCCTAATTTATAGTCCAGTCTCTATTATTATTATTATTGTTATTATTATTATTATTTCATTTTATTCGTATCCTTTTGATCTCACTTTAAGCGACTCTAAGAATCACTGTAGCCTAAAACTGTGGTTTGATGTTTGTGTTCTTATCAGATGGATGGGTGAGTTTGATTGAAGCATTTGTCATGTAAATGCGAGGCGTTTGATGGACGATCCTGCAGACTTGACAGAGTGCTGTAGCTCCTTTGCCATTGGCGTTTAGTGAGTCACATGGTGTGTCAGGAAGGTGATATGAGGGCGGAAGGCAGTTTTACAGCTTTGACATACTACCTAGAAGGTTAGGGCAAGGGGAGCACCAATTAATGACTGCTCGGTCTCTATCAATACTGCAGAAACAATAGGCCCCAACAGGATGAACTCTTACTTAGACTACCCCGTTTGTAACAGGGGAGCAAATATTTTCAATGCCAAGGCTGGATACCACAATTTGAACCATGGATACATGTCTCCTTTATCCTCTAATTCGTGCGCAACAAGTGATAGTTACCCATCGGACGGGCGATTAGTTGCTGCAACTTCTGCACCACACCAGACTTCGAGCCACCCTCTCCACCACCAGACACACGTCAACTTGGACCTGCAGTTTGCGACACCGGGGACCTCGATGTACGGTGCGCAAATTGGGTCAACTTTGGAGTACGGACATCACCAGTATGGCCTGGGTCCCGAGCAGGAGCGGGGGTTCATTCATGCGCAAGTCTCACCCATTGGAACAAACATGGCGCCCTACGCAGGGGACAGTTGTGGGCCTGGAGTTGCGCCGAGCAGCCAGTATCTCCATTTCAGCAACGTAGAGCAGAGACAGCAAGAATACTCTGAGAGTGTTTACTCAAGGTTACCACCCCAAAGTAAGGAGAGGGATGTGGACCATGCAGAACAAACCTCTAAAACATTCGACTGGATGAAAGTGAAGAGGAACCCCCCCAAAACAGGTCTGTTCACCCTTAGAGACACTTGGGAAATAAAACTAACCCATCAAAGTGCAATTTAGAGTAATCTGAACGAACACTCCCCATCTTCTCAAGTTATGTGATGAAATGAACCCTAAATGGTGTTATTGTATTTGGCAACTAATTAATATCTGTTTAATTTATCCACACTTTCATCCCCACATTTTTTTTCATTTCAACTCCCATGTATTAGCTCCATTAGTTCCTCTTATTTATCCATCCATTCATCGTCCATCCATTTCCCCACAGCTATCCTGTCTGAGTACGGGCTTCCCGGCCAGCAGAACGTGATTCGCACCAACTTCACCACCAAGCAGCTGACCGAGCTGGAGAAGGAGTTTCACTTCAACAAGTACCTGACCCGGGCACGGAGGGTGGAGGTCGCCGCTAGTCTGGAGCTCAACGAGACGCAGGTGAAAATCTGGTTTCAGAACCGCAGGATGAAGCAGAAGAAACGCGAGAAACTGGGCAGCGCTCCAGTCGTACCTGTGGAGAAAGCCGCTGGTACAGACATCTCTCCAAAGGTGGAAGGGAATGATTGTGAACTATGATGTGACTTTCATGTGCAACTCTAAGCAAGTTTCACATCCTTCCCTCAGTCGCGCCATTCCAGATAAACTGTGAAAAAACTGCTCGTGGACTTGTGGAGTACAGGGTATATTTGTATGTGCTTATGTGCTTTAGTGCATTGATTTCTGAACTGGATGCTGAGTTACTTTGATATACCTTCCCCTCTGTTGTTGCATTTGTGACCTTCCTATCCCTGCATAAGCCCATGCTGTGTTTTGTGTTCTAGCACTGGAGTAATCAGTGTCATTGTTTGCACTATTTATTTACAGGGTATTTTCAAACTATTGTTCAGATAATTTAGCATATACCATCTATAAAATGAAAATAAAGAATGTGGTTTCAAAATGATTTGCCTTTATAGTGTGTTCATAAAAGGAAAATGTGAGACTGTAATATGCTTATTATCCCTGTTGGTTTTAATCAAACTTTTATTTTTCATACAGAAGGTGTTCTCTTTCCTCACAAGTGTGTGAGTGTATAACAATATTTTTCTCCCTCAAATTTTCTACATTTCTAAATCAGAATAGTTTTGGGTTGTGTTACAATGCACACAGTTTTCTATATTTGCCTCCAATAATAGTTTCTCCAAATTCCCCTTGCATAATGTGACAAGAGGAATCTCTTACAACACATGGGGTGGTTCCCAGTGACCTTTTCACCTCGAAATACCTCCAGGGGCTCTAAACATGACAACAAACTCCAGGGAGCCAGGTTTCACACTTGATTTGTTACCCAAATTCTATTTGGATACAACTGACACAGGTTCCAATACTTCTCAAGTCCTTTTATGTTTTATATAACTTAAAAAAATCTGCTTTTTTTTAAAAACAATCTCATATACTCTTTAAAAACAAAAGATAATTTAACCTCATGCTATTTATTTTGGCTTCATCCTTTCTTAAGCGTTTGCTAGACCTGACCACCAAGCTTCTGATGGTATATAGGGGCAGCAGTTTCAATATTTGCTCTGGGTGTTAGGTTTGCACACAGTTTCTGCCCCAGCAGCACTGGCCTGTTGGTGCCCTTTCCCTAAAGCCGAGGTTCATCCAGAGTTCAGCCACAAATGAATTCACAGTCAATCTGTCAAGACACCAGAATGGCTTGAAGAAGTCAACTCTAGGTCTCCCACACTTTCTATTTTTGCCGGTACGTTTTTTTAGTTTTTTTAACCTGGGTGAAAAAGGGTACAGGACACATTGCCAAAGTGAGTTTGTGCAACCCAAAAACTGTTCCAGGTTCCAGGCATCTGAAAAAGCAAGTCGCTGGGAAATGGAAATCAGCAGTCACTTGAAATAGATCTGCACGAATATGCAGTTCTCTTACTGCAATATTAATAATTCATGTGTTTAAACCAAATAAAAAAGTTACAGTTGAAACATCATACTGTTCATTACTGTAAATTAGAAAAGGGCTGAGGAGGTTTATTACCTTGCATTTCTTTACAAGCTAAAAGCTGATTCTTGGGATGAGTCACAAGGCCAAGGTCTAGGGAGGCGACAATAGATATGGTGAATGGTGACAGATCCAACAACAAAAAAGGGGACGGTACAGAAAACAAGTGTGGGACTTCATTCCAGAGGTGTGATCTCTGCCATCTATGTAGGTAATACCTCAAAGCCCCCAGCGGGCTCTCCATCTGGAGGTGTCAGAGTCAGTGCTGGAGCCAACACCACGGAGACAGATGTTCAGCTGGGGAGGAGGAGGAGGATGTTTTTCACCATCGAATCAGTGTAGCCCTTTGCCTTCCACTGGAGAATGTAGGGCAAGGAGAGGAGAGGGGTAGAAAAATGGTTAATGGACACTGAGGGACTAGCAAGGTGAAAAACAAGCAGAGCCTGGAACAGACACAGAAATAATCAACCATGCTATAGCGTGAACACCTGACTGCACAAATATGAGGGCTATTAATAGATGCTGCATGGCCAACTTCTTTCTCCTCAGATATCTTACACATCCTTCGTCGGCCACCCTTCTGCACTTTGTCTGAGGTCAAACCGGTGCTGGTTGTACCCCATGCTGCTTGCAGTTGTTGCAGGCTCTTTTACAAGTCTATTGCCAGGCTCACTTCCTTGGTTTTCTACCAGTTCCTCTGTCGCATGTCACTCTGCAGGGTCCCCAGGCTTCAAAGGAAAACTGGCTACAGTATTCATGGGTTGAGGGGGGGGTTGGTAATCTAAGAGATACCACGCAAGGGTCAGTTCTATTGGCAGATATCAAACACAGCTATTAAGATTAACACCAGATATCTGTCACATATATGCAATACGTTAATACCTTGACAGGACACAGAGATAAACAGTTGTAACTGGGTGCAGCTATTAAAGTGTGATAGTGAAATACCCCCCACGCCCCAAAACACAGAGTAATATTAATGATGCACACAGTAATATTATAATATTATATATATTATGTAATATGACTATATATATTCATTATGGTGACAATAATTTATATAGGATTCTTGAGAAGGTTTTAAAGCGCTGTAAAATAAAAGGGATGAAACGTCATGGACATCATGGACAGTAACTTGTGATTTTTTATACTGTAACTGGTTGAGTTTCAACCATTATACAATATCATTTCCACAGGGGATGATGAATTCAATTTGTAGCATGTCCACCATTACTGTTCAGTGAGGCCTGGTTGAGAAAGGCTGCCTCGTTGTGCATGGCATGCGCCCTTATTCCTTTGTTATGGCAGGGAGGCTCCTTTTAGCCCAGGCTGGGAGTTTCTTGACAACCATCCCCCATCCGAGTCAGGCTCTATTGGATCTGGAAGCCCCAGCCAACCTGAAGCCCCAGCCTCCTGGGTCCTCCTGCGACTGCATCCGTTCCCCACTCCATCAGCATAGTAACTGAGAGAGACAAGTGACTTGGCCAGGGTTAACGTCTTAATACTCCCTGGGATTGCCTCCAGGATCCAAATGGCTACCCCTAATAGTTTTCCTCCTCCGTGTGCCTGTCAGACCGCCATGACTGTACGGCATAAGAAAAACAAGACTAGCTGAGAAGCAGAGTAACGAAGCAGCACAGTGAAATCATGAGGGGCGGTGAGAAAGAAGCGAGCTCAACACTCACGAAAGGTTTGGTGTGTGGAACATGGGTAAAGATGCTGGTCGGCAGTGATGCTAGCCGCCTTGACACTCATGTGCCGTGCCTGGGTACTTTGCATGGAGGGGCCGTACACTTGAAATTAAACTGGCTCTTTCCTTAGAGCCCAGGAGGGGAAAACCAGAACTCAATCAGTGTCACGTCACATGGTTCAAAGCGGCCAATTCGATGCTGCCAGGAGGTTGAGAAATGCAAGGTGACAGTTCATTTTACCAGTGACAGTGTGTCGGTCTCGCTTGCTGGTTCCCCAGTCAATTCCCAGCGAGCAGTGAAGGTTGAGTGTTGCTTGAGACAGACAGCACCCCCCGCTCCTCCACCCCACTCTCCCATCGACCCCGCTCTGCTTTGTATTCCAATTAACTGGACAGAGGGAGAGGCGGCAATGTGCAGGATCACAAGCACAGGCAGACACATTCTTCTGGCGTCCTTCCAGTCTCTCAATCCCACTACTATCAATACCCCGGCGCATTGCTATGCTTCCCTTCCCTTCCTTTCCCTTTCTCTTTCCCTCGCTCATGACAAGGGCCGGTTGTTCCAGGGGGATAATTCATAGATTCTTCTTTAACAACTGCCTCTAGGGACAATGTCTTGGTAATGAAAAATAGGTCCCTCTCATACATTCATATATCATGTGTAATAGAGGTATGCAATCACTCAGTCGAGTCAACGGGCTGCCCGCTGTAACTGCTATGCTTAACAGACACCTCAAATAATGCTGAATTAATATTTTGAAATGGCTCATATATCCTAACATAATACAATTTGAATGATTTTCTATTCAATGGTTTCAGGGTTAACACTGATGTGAGTACAAGCTGAGAAATCCCCCTCCCCAAGTCAATGTCTGGCTGACTGAAGGTTGTAGATTTAGTGCAACACATTTGCTCTTCTGTCTTTTGTGTCCTCAATCTATCATCACTTTTTACCTTTGCGAGACCAAAGCCCCCTACACTGACATGTGTTTGAGCAATGGGTGGGTTGGGAATACAATGATTCCTAGGAAATCCGAAGAGTAAACTACCTCTTTTTATCTCCTCGAGCAACACAAACATTTACATCAGACCCTTAAGGATCAGGCCAAACACCTTTTCATCAAGGTTTTGAATATGCTGTGACCTGTTTCAATCCCGGAGCATATTTGAAGAGTTTTGTCCCGACACGAGATATCTGCATTTGAAAAAAAGTGACGTCTATTCTTAGAAAATGATTTACGCCACACGTTTCAAACAAATGGTACTTGTTAAAGGACAGTCGGTGACTTGAATCCTCCTACATTTTAGAATAACTGAATGATGCACTTCAGTCATTTCAGTGATCATGAATGGATAGACAGTGTTTTGGAAATGAATGTGTTATTTTAAGCAAAAACCTGCAGGCTGGTGCCTCCGCTGCAGGGCTTCCTACAGCTCTACATTCTGCTACACTCTACACCTACATTTCTAGAGTCTAAAATGAAGCCAGTGATACAAAGAGGCAGTTTTACGGAGCTGGAAAGACAGGCATGGGTGCTTTTAGAGTCCATCCCTCTGGACTGCTAAGAGACCCTGCCTATCTTGAGAATGCAATGTGGTGTAAAGCACGC
>CABFOQ010010987.1:1793-20639 GCA_900660455.1 Gephyroberyx darwinii | reverse complement strand
TCTTTTCTCATTCTCTCGCTCTCTCTCTCTTTTACATACTCACACGCACACACACACACACAAACACACAACATACACACACACACACACACACAGCCAAACGAGGATCAGATCAGTATTAACATGAAGGTTTCAAATGAAGAGTGCTGGAACACATGTGCGGTCCACATAGCCTACTTAATTTCCCAAGATAGAAACGCAATTTACACAGAAGGCGACTGGTAAAAGAGACTTAATCAGTCAGTTAGGAACATAATTAGCCTTGTACTTTCCTTTTTTCTGCCTCATTTACACGTTCATACACAGTCTTACTTCACTCCACAACTTTTGTGACACACAGCAGAGCAAAGACTGAAGTAATTGGCTCAAATCACGCTCCTCAATCAATGACCAAGTTCGGTACAGCTTTAGTAACACAGAATGTTTAGGATCAGACGAGTCAAACTTATTCTGTTGGATAAGAATTGATTAGATTCAGGTCTATTACCAAATTGGTTTCCCGTCTTGTTGTACACAATGTTTTTTCCAGTGCATCTATGAATCGGTGGATGCCGGCTATAATACAAACAGATTAAAAATGACAGTAAATGTTGGTTGTTGCTCATGTCACTGTAAGTTTGTGCGATGAAATTTGCTGAAAAACCCAAGGTGCTTGTCCGTTGTGACATTCTCAGTCAGCCGGTCCTTTGGAGGACAAGTATGTTTTTTTCCATCTTGTAGACTTATACATGGAGAGCAGTTTTTTAATAAGCCTCAACTGGTTTTATTTTAGAGCCTATACATAAGGGGGCCAACTGCTCTTTCTTATGGAAATGAAGGCCATCTGCCGCCATCATTCAGCTGAACGATATCCTAGTAATGCAGCCATCTGAATTCATTAGCAGGGGGATGTATGTGGTCCGTGATACCACAAGAAATGAATCTTTTTCCTGCCCCACCGTATATTTATACAGTCCTACGGTACCTCTCCCTCTTCCTCTCTCTCTCTCCCTAGAGTCCTGGCCATGTATAGGCATTTATTTAAGGATAGTCATTAACCACTAACAAGAGAAAACCTCTCTCCAAAATTGCATGTTCGCCAAGACAGGCTGCAGAATTTAAAGCTAGCCAATATCAATGCGAAACACGTCAAGTTCCTGTTGTAGCTGTGCACCTCTGTTGTGTCTCAGTGTAGGTCAACAGTAAATGGCATTTTGATTTTCAAGTTTGCGTTTAAGCATGTAAGCATTCAAAGTGTATTTAATCTGTGTATTACTAAAACGTAGTATTGGAAAAGTAAAGATAGAAATATTGCTAAAGTTGTCCATGTTCTTTCTTTCTTTCTTTCTTTCTTTCTATCTTTTTTTCTTTCTTTCTTTCTTTCTTTCTTCCTCCAGACTCCATGCACATAGAGGACATTGAAGCTGTCCAAAGGCTCCAGGATTCTCTCCATGAGGCTCTGCAGGACTTTGAGGGCTCCCAGCATGCAGAGGACCCTCGACGGGCAGGCAAGCTGCTAATGACCCTGCCCCTGCTCCGTCAAACCGCCGCCAAGGCCGTTCAGCACTTCTACAGTATCAAGATGCAGGGAAAAGTCCCCATGCACAAACTATTCCTGGAGATGTTGGAGGCCAAGGCTTGACGATTGGGCCAGATGTTTGACAGACAGCTGCATCACCCAATCAAGGCGACAGACAGCCCATAAAAATAAGGTGGTGTGCCAATTGACATTGAAAGGATGAAACTTGGACTACTCGGTCATTTTAACAACTTTAAATAGTAATAAACATAAAAATAAAAGGGACAATGAAAATGGTTTTAAAGGGGTGAATATCAACCTGATTGATGAGGGATCATGATAATGTATATAAAGATACTGTGTACAGAAATCAGGCTACCGAGGTCTTGTTATAACCAGAGACCATTGCTCTATATCACCTGAAGCTTCTGTGAATTTGTTTCTTATCTTATTTTCATCTCGAAATGGAAGTGTGTTAATATAAATGTCCTAATGAACTGTATGGCTATATGGCCACATATGTGTTTTTTTTCTGTTGTTCATATTTTCTAATCTCAGTTGTTAAAGCAATAGTCTCTAACTGGTCTACATATAATACGTGTACTGTATATTGTGTGAAATTGCACTGGGTGGGGGAAGAATTGTTAGACATTCTTATATTCGTCATCATCCTCAAAGAAAGGGTACCCACCATGGGTATGTAAGATTCTCGAGTTCCTTGTAACATATTTACCTCGTAGTAGCTTCATCAACTCAGTGGTTATAGTCAACTTGGTGCTTACAGGAGGAAAGTGGTTGGCTAGTGATCATAGTTCACAAAAGAGTTTGCACTAAGCATCCGGTCTATAAATAATGTGGCAATAATGGGTATTGTACTAGCAAGCTCTGTTTGGTAGTGTCTGAGTGTCTGTCAGTGGTTATTGCTTATAGAAACTAACACCCAACTTTTCTCTCTCTCCCTCTCTGTTTGTGCAGAGTCTAGGCTATATTCAGTGTCCTCCAGAAATATTGGCAACTAAAAGGGGTGTAAAGCATACAACGCTAATGACGAGCTATATTCTATGCTAAGAAAACTGAGAAAATTCTATCCTTTTACTAAAGTGTGTAGTTTGTCAAAAAGTTAATTTTATATGGGTATATAGGTTGTATTCTCAAAAGATAAGTGTCACTATTTTTGTTAGCCTTCGTTGCGCAGCTAATCACATTCCTCCTTCCTTTTTGGTCAAAATCCATCATGTTGCATCAAGTACAACTGGTTCAAGTAAAACTCATCTAAATCATGAGACTGTTGAGACTGAAGTCTTTACTCTAACCTAACCAACCAAGACCCTGTGTTTTTTCACTTTTATAGTGTTGACTACATGTTAGTTAAATAAAATATTGAGGCTCTGAGGGAGGAAACTTAAAATGTTGACCCTGTTGCCACTGGGCATGAAGATGGAATGCTTTACACTCTGACTTTTAAATTTCCCCTCGGAGTTCAAGAGCAAGAAAAAACAGCTTGAAATAGCGTTTGCCTTAATGAATGGTGATGGCACTATTAAGCTTTACTCCTCCCGTTTGGGGAAACTAAGTTACCATAATTCCACCGAGTTTTCTGTTCTAGATGAGTCATACCTGAAGGAGTCATGATTGTGCAGTTTGACCAATTCCAAACCTACCAGGTGTTTCTTATCTGCTGATGGTCAAAAGAGCAAAAGCCACTCTTTCAATTCAAATAATTAAAAAAAAAGGATTATTTTTTGTAATTGAGCGTGTTCGGCCCCTTCCTCTCCTCAGTTATTTTTCATTTAAGATAGCACTGTTTAGAATATGAACCTTAATTCTGCTAATAACAGGATTATGGTTAATAATATGACAATTGTTGAGCACAGAATATGGCTCATTGTTGTTCTGTATCTTATACAGTTGTTTAGTTCATCCTTATTGAAGGTGCTAATAATTCAGACTGGCACTGAATATAAATTTCTGTGTACACTGACACTTTGACACAAACTACACAAACTAACTTAATAAATCCAAACATTTATTCCATAAATTATAGTAGAATTTTAGAGCATAACGTCTAATGTCTAGAAATCTGTAAACCAATTGCCAAAATATTCAAAGGAAGCAGTCAGAATAATGCCATACAATTATTAATTCTAACTGAACAAAGTCCTTGTAACCTGAGCAGGTTAGATGGAGCATATTATCATAAGATCAAAATAATACAATGATAGATTAATGTTGCTCTTAGGATGTTAGTAAAACACATATTGTCCCTTATGAACACTTTAAAGTGTTTAAAGTGCCATCAGCTTCTCCCCACCAGGTAGCTAGAACAAAATACTGTATAGACGAACCAACATAAGGCCAAGCAACTTGCAACCACAATCCACACTTAGTCCAATATCAACACTGAAGGTCCCCGCAGGACCAGAGCTGAGCCGCTATTGACTCACTATAATGTAATGCATAAATAGATAATTATAACTCAATACAGCAGGGAACGCAACTCCCACGATGCACTTTCCCAAATGTCTAACCAGCTAATCCATCCCCAATTGAGATTAGGGATGGCATCACCTCTGTACAGTAGCAAGCCAAAGCATAGTGTCTTAAAAGTACTTTTACAGTGAAAAGCAGCTGGAAATGTCAGGGCGGGAAAACTTAGATATGATACATGTTACATACATACAGGCATTGAACATGATTGCTGTTTCCACATCACGATTATGGAATGTCATTTATAATACTGCTACTGCTGTACATGGTTGGACTTTCATTCTGCTGAGTATACAACTGTCCATCCATTATTTTGTAGCACCTGCTAGACCCATGATGATGATGATGATGATGATGATGATGATGACGATGATGATAGTGGTGGTGGCTATACATGAAGGCTAGCTTTTTAGTTTGGTCAATATATCGAGTGAACATTGACCGTCTGTTTCATTGTCAATATGAGACACTGTGTTAAGTCTCATCCTACACCCAATTGATGAAAGAAGTTTCCATAAAACAACAATGTTTTACGTCCTAGAGAGAATGTGATCATTCATGTTTAAAGCTGAACGTTTCACGATGTTCCATCAGTTCATGTTGTGCCATGCTGTGCCAGTTGTACACGAATATGTTGCCGAATATCCTAGCCAAAACGACCCTCCCACCTCTGATCAGGTTCACGTACCTCTTCTGTTCGCTTTGAAAAGTGATAGCAGATAATTGTTTCCCAACTTTCCCTTCCCTCAAATTAATATAAGAAAATAAAAGAAAAATGCTTAATTTATTTTAAGAGGCTAAAATGGTTCTACTACATCCAATTAATTCTAATTGTCTCCTAAGCTGAAATTCTCAATAGAAATGGAGCAATTAAATTTCTGCTTTGGCTCTACCTTGGGGACAAGAGACGTTTTAGTTCGGTTGACTGTGGGGAGGGTTTGTCTAAACCTAAAACTACAGAAGCGATTTCATGGGTGTCTTTAATAGTTTCATAACAGAATGATCACTAGGCTATGCAAGGCAAATATGGCCACCTATGTACCTTGTATTTGTTGGGCATCCGACTGATGTTTAGTTGTGTTTTGTTTACAACGTGGACATATAGTGCTGTACACTGCAAATGTATTGTGCATATTTCACCATACTATACTGTAGCTGCTGTGCATTGACATAATTAAGATCAGATATTGGACTTCTTTTACTTTGCTGAATTTGGCCATATAACGACCCTTTTAGGTGTTTAACACAAGTGAAATTTAGGTCCCACCTGAACACCTGCTGAGTACTAACCACATCCATGAATGAAAGGGTATTTAAACAAGTGAGCATTAGTCAGTTATATTTAGTTTAAGGTGGGATATTCCCCTGTTATGCTTTTTGTTTTGTATTTGTGTGTCTCACAATGCTGGAATATATTCTTTTTGTTATCATGGATTTTGGTTATTGGCACAGCCGGACGTATAGCAAGTGGAGTAGTCTAGACCCTATACCTCAATTCATATTTTGAAAATTACACTGGGTTTGGAAGCGGGCCATGGGTTTCTCTTGGGAATCAGTGGCACAGAAATAAAGTGACATCACTGACTGGGTATTAAAAAAAATGTAGATGAACCTACTGCAATTGGGGAACACATTCCTCGGAGGAGAAAGCTGCTTATTCGCTGTTCCATTTGTGGACTTATCTTATCTCCATGCACTCTGAGATGACGAGATTTACATAAAACATGGAGGAACCTCCCTGGCCACTCTGGTCCACGGTGTATAAAGGAACCAGCTAGGTATATGTACCATAGACATTTGATTACCCAAGAGGTTTACTCCCCTCAAAAGCAATATCTTAGCAATTGTGATATATGAATCAAGTTAAAAGGGAGTTTTGGTTCATTTTAATTATGAACTTACCCTATGGAAAAGGACAGGGTAACTATGCACACACATTCGCAGTCCTAGGGAGACAAATGGAATAATGTTAATATGTTGGAACTAATAAGCAAAAAGCCAACCACAGTCGGGTTATATTGGACAGTATCGTGTGGCATTTTTTGTGTTTTGTTTGTTGTGTTCATGCCTACTGTACCCATGTGTAAATATATGCTTTTTTTGGAGTGAGTCAGATCTAACAGTGCACTGAATGTACAGTGACAATAAAATCACATGGTTTATGTAATCACTGCAAATTATTTTTTTTAATATATATTTTCAATTTAACAGAAAGCAAACAACACAGGAGCAAACTCAACAAAAACATTAACTCACTATGATTAGGCGTTATCCAGCTTGACTGATAAGGCACAATCATTGTATAATGTGAAAACATTATAACTCCAATTTGGGTGATTTCCATGTTTTCACTTCAGTTGAAGGATTACATGGTCTTCTATGGGTTGAGACATATGGCTACCATCTTTGGGTTTCTAAAACCATTTCAACCCCCATTTCATGAACTCAAAAATACATAATGGTCAAGCTAAAAACACGGCTGCTTTCTTTGATCTTTTCACCCGACAATGAAGATATTAATACTATAGAATAGCATAGAATTTATAACAGCTTATTGTACTGCACAACTGCATGATGCTATTCTGTATTATTACCAATTTTGGATGTTTTTTTATTATTATTTTGTTTATGATACACCAGAAACTGGTAGAGTAAGTAGACAACAACACAATATCTTTCGTGTTCTCGTTATCATCTCATCTGTTGAATTACAGTAGCATCCACATCCAGTGTTACAGTAAGGCACTAGGTCATGTGGTCTTTGAGGGAAAACATGGGCTGGCCATGATCTCTTATTCGGGATAAGAAATGTACAGCCAAGCAGTGCCTGGCATGGCCAATGGTCTGTGTGTGTGTGTGTGTGTGTGCTTGTATGTATAGCAAGACAGTGCCTTGGGGTGTAACGGCATCCTCTTGCCCTGACTGTCAGTTGGTTAGCTGTCTACACAATGTCCCGTTTGACCTTGTGTTGGCTAGTACACTGGCTGAATGCACATCTGACACACTCCCTTCCTTTGTGGTGCAATCCTGTGGAAGTCATTTCATTTACTGGGCTTTCAACTTCAGCCAACGTGGGGGTTGGGGAGTCAGTCTATGTTTAATCAGCATGCCACAAACCCTTCCCCCCAAACAAAATCAACTATGATGTTCAGTGAAAGATCTCTTTCAAACAGAGGATTGAATTAAACTTATATATATTGACTTGTCAATTTTTCATTTTTGGTTTATTCTCTTGGCGCGGCTAAGCCCACTACTGCCCCCATTTTTTTTTTTCAGGAAATGACAACTTTGTGTTAACTTGTGGTACTGTTGTATTGTACAGTGTATCTACCAGTAGCCCATGTGTAGGTGTCCAAACTGCAATTTAAGAGCTATTAAGAAAAAACTGACACACAAACAATTGCTAGAAAAGTAGGTGAAGCTCAAAAAAAGGAAAAATGATTTAAACAGCTAGATAGCCATTGGCTCATCAACTTTGCTAATCATTACTGCTGTTTTCTCATTGGAGTAACTTTGTCTCTGTTTTCAGTCATGTCTGTGGAATTAGGGCATGGCCCACTGTCCTCAGAGTGACTTTCCATCTTATAAATCATTTTTATTCTCCTTAAATCGTCACCAGTTGTCAGGCTTATCTTTGCTCAGGGAGGAGCATTGACATTGTCATGCTGTGGCCTGTTAATCAGGCAACCTTGTTGTCTACCTCTTTCGAAAATCTATGATCACACAGTTAGCGCAGCCTTGTACTGTCACCACTGGATTTAGCTACACTACCATATGCTCACATTCACTACCGCATGTGAGGATTATTCAATAGCTGAGGTGAAAGTCCACTGAGAATAGGCTGTAAAGTGTCAGTCATGGTTAGCTAGAGTGGTGTTGTCTTAGACAATGTAACTAGGTGAAAGTGAGTGAAGGAGATAGGAAACTATCAATATGCTCCCTGTGTAAATTGAAGAAGGTCATGATTTATGGCTCCTGGCTACAGCGTACATACATGCTGAATCTACTCTTTTTTTCCTTGCCTGGCTCAAGGACAGGTAAGGGTGCCTTTCTCCCCAGCTCATCCCTACCGGCAGTCAGTGGCACTTTGTGATGGACAGCCTCGAAAAAGACCAGTGTTTTTCAAAATGAGTTGAGCGCCATCTATAGGTAGCCAGACACTGTGAGAAAGCTCAACTGAGCTATGGTACCTCTGGTTTACGGTTAGTCAGACTCTTGAGAGTGCACAAGGAAGGAAGAAAGAAAGAAAGAAAGAAAGAAAGAAAGAAAGAAAGGAAGAATTACCTACACCCTCAGAGATATACATTGAAACGGTGCACTCTAGACTACCTGTGATATCTTAAATCCAACAGCCTCTTTCGATTTTTCATCACCTCATCAATCAAGTTGGTCTCCTGGTCTCTTTTTACTAGGGGACTCAGATAGAGAAGGGACAGCTGTGGGTTTTCTAAGGCCTCACAACAGCTGCAAACCACGCATGGCATTGCATCTGTTCTAGTCTCGTTGCATTATGGTCCGTATCTCAAGTAGAGGAAGTTACATTACAGTTCTTTGTGGTGTTCTCTCTGGTCTTACCCTATTAACCAGTGAGCAGATGGAAATTATATGGTGGGGGGTTAGGCCTGAAAATGGACTTGCAAGCATCTTGCAGTCACCAGTAGGTAGTTTAAAATAGGACATTTTAAATAGGGCCACATGAGAGAAATCAGGACTTAGCTGTAAATTCATGCTGGGTGGCACAATGACTACGATGAAGTATTCTCTGAATCTTAAAGTTTATTATTTATTTGGATGATTTATTATGTCTGGGTGCCTCTGTCGTTGTTACTTTGCCTTTGGAAGGAGCCAGACATAACAAATGGGGCACTCATTAGCATTTGACCTCTACATTATGCTTTGTTTACCTGCCTCTCCTCACCTCTATATCTCCTCAGACAAAATCAGGGCTTTCACATAAGGCTTTGAGTGTGACACAGTTTTGTTACTGGGCGGTAAAGGTAAGTACCACATTTGCATTTCGAAATTTCTCAAACAACTTGAGTATGCAGAAACGGGGGGGAAAAAGATGCTACACTCCTCGGGGACATAGCCACTCCCAGACACTGCTGTCTAGGCTCCTGAGTCCTGACAGCTGCTGAAATCCCAAGAGATGATAGGAAGAAGTGTGAACAAAAGTTACAGAAAAGAGTCACTGGCATCCCATTGTGGTTGAGAGACTGTTATTGTGTTTGGATTGGAAGTTGTTCACCACGAATTGTTAGTGTAACTATAGTAACCTGAGTGTCTGATATTACATATATGTCAGATATTTGCATTTACAAGTCATGCTTGCTCACAGGTTTGCATTTCTGCAGCTATGTTGACTATAAATGTACAGTGTTCACTCAATCTGGTTTCAGAGCCATTTAAAAAACAGGGATTGTTCATTTTCAGGTTATCCAGAAGTGGTTCATCAAAGATAAAAAAAATTGAATGCATATTATTCTTTTTTTTTGCATTTTCTTTTTGCCTTTATTTCAGTAGAGCAAGACAGGAAAGATCAGGTAAGAGAGGAGGGATGACATGTGACATAGGTCCCAGGCCAGATTCGAACCCAGAACGTCACGGTTATGTAGTATGTATTATATAGTATTTTATTTTAAACTTTTTAGGTTGCCTCAGGTCATGGGAACTCCTTTGTCACATTTATACATCGATAACAGAAAGTTACAGGGTTTAGACATTTCAAATGAAATAAAATGAAGTGAAATGGAATGAAACATGGCTGAGAAACTTCTCTGTAAAACATAAACAAAACAATCCTCCAAAAAGCCTTTTACTGGACAGCTGGTAACTACTCCTACGATTTTATAGTCGTTTTGCATCATTAAGATTTCCAGGTTTCACGGGCAGGCGGGCATACGCAGTAAATTCTTACTCACATAACAAACTTGGTGAATTAGACCACACACTCTTCCTGGTCTACAAATAACCAGCTAGCAAATATCAGAATTGCCTGTAAGACATTTTTGCACCTTGACAACCTTCCTTAACAAGTGCTATGAATGAAATATGGTGATGGATGAGTTTTTTGCATGGTAAACCAGCAAAAACGAAATGTGAAGGGGAAAAAACAGGTTTAAAAGCAAAATTCATAGCTTTAAATTTTACAGCACATTTGAAGACACCGCACTTATGTTTATACAGCCTCAGGGTAATGTCCTTCAGCCTTTTCTGCACCGTCCAGACGTGTTGGGTGTTCTTACATCCTCCTTTAAAAAAGAGAGCACTGGACAAGTGCAGCCAATATCAGGGAGAATTATGAATAGGTTTAGATTGCAGATTGGTTTGTATATTTGGTCAGAGCCATCTTTAATCTTAATTAAGAAATTATTAAATAAATGCACATTCAATCAATCAATCAATCAATCAGCTTGATGTCATTTGGCTGCAGATGAACACATTAAAATGCGCTGCTTCACATTCTCCTTAGGTCAAAACATTCACATTCAGAGGGTGACATTGAATATATGAACAGGAAGCCTGACAGAGTGCTCTGAACTTCCAAATGATCCAATTTGGTGTCTGACTTTGGCACTCTGAGTGCCAGTTTACAAAAGAACCTGAAGTTTTGGAGCTGTTGCCAAGGGATGGACGTGGTAAATGTTAGGACATCAAACTAGGAAGCTGTAAATTATACAAATAATCATACACATGGTCCATTAAACAGTTGAAAAGAGGAATAATGCAGACAAACCAATTAATGTGGACCTCAAAATGTAGTTAGGTGATGCAACTCTTCACAGACTTTTGATGCATAATACATTGTGCAAAACTAAACTTCACAAAAATATATTTTATTTTCTCTCCATAAAGAATTTATGCTCACATTACAGACTGATTTTCCTATAATGCTAGTTTATCTACATACAATAATAAACAGTATGTATACATTTTGAAGATGGCAAAGAAGGGATCCTTATCATTTGGAGTCCCTGGTACACAGTGGGGTCCAAAGGCCGAGTCCACTACCAAGAACTCTTTTGTTTCATCATTTATCAAAAAATAATACAAGAAAATTTAAAATTGTCAAATGATATTTCTCCAAACAAGATTACATAATTTAAAAAATAATTTAATTTATAATTTAAAATATTTTTCAACTTAAGTCCTTTTTCAAGGTTAAAGCACTAGCAGTAGCAACAATAACACATAGAGGACACCTTAATTTAGTCAATATCTGGTATCAGTTGTTAAAAGAATAACAATTCACACTGTGTACTGGTGTATATTATTTGTGGTGACAACAATTTGAGAAAACCTTAGATAGTTGAGCATTTCTCAAAGGTCTAAAAATTTTGATTTGTTTCAGTTCTAAATAATGTATTTTTTAATAAGAAGTATCAACTGGGTAAAAAAAGAATTATTAGTTTTTGATAAATGATGAAGACAAAAAGTTCTTGGTAGTGGACGGAGACTTTTGGACCCCACTGTACATCCGAGCCCATGCATTAATCTGAATCTGGGTGGAATATATGTACAATTTGCCATTCCCTGGGTAGAGCTACAATTTACCATTACATTGGCCTTAGTTTGACATGAAAGACCAATTATGCCTCTGGCTCAGGAAATTTCATGTCCTAGTATTGCATTTTTTTTTACTTAAACAATTTTTATTCCTTTCAGTTTAACTCTGCAAATTGCTGCGAGGGTGCAGAGAGAAGCACTAAGCAGGGACTGTTCAGAGTTAGAATGCCTTCATTTTTCAAACAACCAGAAAGAAAACAGGCATGCGGCCGTCATAAAGAATTGAACAAGGTGAAGCTGCACACTGGACACCCGTGGGATGCTGTCATCGGATGCGATTGTGACTCCGGACCCCTAATGGCCCCAGTGTAGCTTGACTTGCCTTGACACAACAATAGAAAATTATCCTAAAATTGACCCTCATCTTTTGGCCCAACACATTCCAAGAGGTTGATGTCCCACTGACAGAATCCAAACCTCCTCTCTGCCTAATGTATTGACAGCCATCAATATTAGACTTGATCAAATCCTAACACACCAGCCAGAGGCCATCAGTGGTCAAGGCGTCCTCATCGGCAGGATCTATCATCTCTATTTACACAGTCCATCCTCTTTAAACTGTGCTATTGATCTTGGCCTAGGTCATGGAGGTTTGGCATCAAGGTAGGGGAAAGGAGAGGCAGGGAGAATAAGGACAGAGAAGGAGGAGGATGAGGACAGAAAAGAAGAGGCTTCCCCTGGGTGTCCCTAGAGCCAGTTTCTTCTTATTTAGCATTTGACCCTGGTCGTGGCTTTACCACTCAAAGCAGCTGGCCTTACTTAGAACATATTATCAATGGTTGCCAATATTTTGAATGGAGACTGTCTTGTCGATTGTCACGTCTTGTCGACAAAAGCTTAAACATACTCTAAACAAACAGATTTTATCTCTCTGAGGTCAGGAGTTTGAGATATGTTCACGCCAACGTTTTTAAGCGTAATTTTAGTGAATGAAAATCTAGAATATGGTTTGGGTTATATTTGTGGTTAAAATGCAACTTTTATTATCTGAACACACCAGGACTCATTAAGTGACAGGTCTGGATGCACAAAAAAAAAAACAAAGCTCCTAAGATTCAGCCAAACCCCAACTCTGAATATCAAAATTGGAGTTTAAATGGATATTCTGTGTTTTTTTTCATTATTGGTGTTCACCTCCATTTTACATGTAGACAACAAGACACATTTTCAAGTCAGTTGTTGCACGGTGACACTGCTTTTCACAGGGTGACAGGTGCTCTGTACCTCCACAATTACTTTTCAATTAGTGCAATGGGCATTTCTTGTGGTTGCCCGTTGCCGACTTTATTTTACAGCTCCGTGTTTTAGTCCATTAGCAACACCACTGCCGGAACGGAGCCGATAAACCATCTGGCCAGGCTCCTGAAAGAGATAGCAGCCACTTAATGGAGTGAAAAAGTAAAAGCAATTAATGTCACATTAGCACATCACTAATAAGGCCTGCCCTCCAGTATGCTGCAGCAAGAATAATCAGTTGGTTGGGACTGAGATGTGTCCCACCAACACCTAGCTGTTAGCATTGACGCTGAGCTCTGAAGAAGTCCTATAAAGGGGATGTGAGACTTTTATTTTTCTACTGTGGTATGCAGGTTAAATGAAAACAGCCAAGCAAATGAAACGCTTCTTGATCAGTTGATTTATAAATAAATAAATAAATAAATAAATAAATAAATAAATAATGCTTTACTTATTTAAGTGATCATTTTGACACTAATTTCAATCTAAACAAAAAGATAACCACACAAATGAAATTCTGGGAAAGTAATCAGCACTGACAATTTACTCCCAGAGGTATCTAAAGATCCTTTCATGTTGCTTATTGAGCTTAAAGGCAGCAACAAAAAAATTACAATGGATGTTCTTGGATTCTGCAAACCGGAACATGAACTGTGCAGACTGTGCACGGTCTCCCGGACTCAATCAACCCCCCACATTGTTGTCATGACCTCTCCCACTTTGAGCTCTTGTCTTTGAACTGTAATTCATACTTCAAACAACAGCAGCAGTCTCAAGAGCTTTTTTTAAAAACAATACATGCCCTCTCCGGCTTGAATGAGGCTGGGGTTTTAGCTTAATTGTTGTCTTTTCCAGAGTTTAATTATAAAAACACCAAAGCACTATCATTGCTGCTCTCTAATTCCACCACGTTCCGCTAATTACGTTGTGTTAATAGGGGTTTTTCTGTTATGGCGTCACACTCATTAACTCAGCGGTGACACTGCCCTTAATTGGATAAGAGGCCATTAAGTCACTTTTCTTTGATTAAAGTTATTGGTTCCTTATAAACATCAACGCTGGCACCAACTGGTTCTAGTGACATGACAGACAACATAAGTCTCCAAGCTAAACATATGAACTATTATTCCATAGCAATAATGTTTCTACTTTTCTGGGAGACATTAGTGAGCTGCAACAAATTGATGCACGCTGCAGCACAACATTTCTGAATGCAATGTCACTGGCCAATGAGGTTGTATTGAAAATTCAAAGTCTATCTTGTTAAAAATATCTCTGCTGTACATACTGCCAGATAACAGCAACAAAAAAAAGAATATTCTCACACAATGATTCGTTCTCTATCAAGGGAGATGTGTCACTTACGAGTGCATACTCTGTTGCAAATATAACTCTATAGGTCTGAAAAGAGAAGCTCCACAACCCTCCAAAATGTCAGACACTGCAGTATCATCACTCACAATAAATGGGCTTCTTTCTCTGGCTTCTCCCTTTGTCTTTTTGTGGTCCTCTTGGGTCTGGCGCACAGCAGTGATGCTGCGAACTGATATGCAAATATTTAAAGCAGCTTGTAAAATACAATATGGGCTATTTTTTCCTCTCAGGTCAACTGAATAAGCAAGAAAGTGATGCCTTCAGTGGCCCGTCGTGTTAACATCATGTAATAGAAATTCACGAGTTTTTGGGGTGTTAATTTGTGCAGATTTCAACCCATTTTAAGCTTAACCAAAACCCAATCAGCCCCTGAAGCTCGGCATGCCATGTTGTTGTCAAATCAGTATCACTATATAATACCAACCATAAACATTAACATCAAGCAGACCTCCATTTAACACTAGGCCCAAAATAGACAGAAAACAGACTGACACCACCACTGCCTTCCAATCCCCAATACCCCTGTTCCCATACCCAAACATGCCCTCAATTACCCTATGAGCGCCACATGTGCAACATCATTAATAAGATCCACTAATAATTGTGGCGGGCTCCATTGGCTGTGAGTGAGATTTGACTAATTACTGTAATTGTATTGGAGTCATGCTCATTAAATATGAAAATTGTGTTCTGTGGAATGACTAGGTTTTCATGATCAATCTTGTATGGACAGGCAAGAAATAAATTAGAGAACAGTTTCTCATTGTGCAATTAACTACAGCGCACACTGCACACACAACCACTTGCCACACCCCCCAGTCTGGTAATGTGTGTGTGTGTGTGTGTGTGTGTATGTGTGTGCGCTCATGAATGTGTGTATGTGTGTGTGTGTTTGGCAACATATTTGGCTGTGGATGTATTTTTGTGTTGTTTTGTTTTTCCCTGTTTGCCATAACCTGTTGCTTATGAAGGGATAGACTAAGGATATAAGCTAGACTGGTGAGTGAAAACTGAGTGAAGTCATGGTGTAGTCTATAACAGGATTTGTCTGTTTTTCACATATATATACAACATATTTTAGACTTTTCAGATAATACCTCACCATCTAGCCTCTGGATGGTATTCTTTAAGTGAAAACAAAAACATTATTCTCTTACACTTACCCTCCATGCATATCAAACATCATACTTTTAAATGCAGAATGTGTTATTCATAATTCTGCTTATCTCAAATGTGACAGCTCACATTTTAGTATATAGACCAACCCATTACAGCCTCTTTAAGTTATATGCAGCAACTCAATCTGTTGAACCCAGAGCCAGCCAGCTGCTCATATTAATCAAACAGCCCACTTCCCTTTATGACACAAAGCAAATAGTCATAAATGCTCTTATCAGCCTTTCTAATAGTTACAATCAGATTCATGGTGGCATAAACTATTACATTTCAGCTTTATCATATCGAACAATCACTTCTTTTTCACGAGGCTCGTTTATAACCAGCGGACAGCTTGTTGCGTAATGAAATTCAAAGCAGTCTATCGGCATGAGGGATCTTCCACTCTGTTTACTTACATTTACATATATTTATGTGTATTTGTTTTTCAACAACATACAAACAGGCATGATGAATGTATGGCTGTGGCCCCCCTGGGACAGGTGGCTCCATACAGAACGTATCTGAGGTCAGGAAAGTTGCAGCTTTACTGTGCCTCGGTCTGCTAAACATCATAATACAGTATGATCTCTTCACTATCCCTGTATTTGTTGTACAGACAAAAAAGTCTTTAAAAATGTTCTCTTTTCATTACTGGTCTATAATCCACTTTGCAAAATATATAAATCTAATCACAACAGACTCTAAGAAATTGATTGAATTTTGAATATTTACCAGGAAAAGCCCTTGTTTTCTGTCAATTTCATTTTCACAGTAGCCAACAAGGATTGTTAAATGTTAGCATACACAATGTTGTTAAGCATGGATGTTTGCATCTTGCGAAAGACTGCAATAGATTCTCTACAATCAAACCTGAAGAAAATGTCGGGGACCTTTCTATTGTATACTCCAGCAATGCTTTGATTAATTAATTAATATTCCTCTCTCAAGGTCTTTTTATAAACCTCATCATTAATAAAAGCAGACATTCAATTAGCACCCAAATCTTGATTGCCAATTTTGTCATAACAGTCTCCCATCCTATGCTTTTTTTTGGTTCGTTATAGCTGGAAGTATGGTGTGGGTAGGAAGAATTAACTAATTTCATTAATCTAATTGTCATCGCTTTCAACCATCCCACTAATAAGTACAAATTAATATGATTAATCAATTTGACGACATAAACTCATTCAATTACAGTTTTTCAAAGGCAAGTGGGTGTGTTGGGGTGATAGGGAGGTACCGCGTGTGAAGGGAGGTGGGCAGTGGAGCAGCTTGCTCTGTGAAGAATCCAGCCCACAAAATTGAAGTTAAGTCAGGCAATTAGTCATTGTGAATGATAAATAAATGGTGATGAAATGTGGAGGGCAGATACCCCACAAACTACAGTTTCCTTTGATTCAGTGAAGTCTGCTCATTTCTAACAGACTGACTAAACCAGACATTCTCAATTTTTTTTTTTTCATGCTACAGACGCCAAAATAGATTTGCATTGGGTCAGGATCCGGGACCCTGGCATGAAAAGCTGTCCCCAGGGACCCTCCATTGAGAAGATTTTTGTTTTAAGATATGATTTAATGCCCATCTCTCCATAATATACGTGGAGAGATAACAGTAGAGAGAGCCATTCTTAACTTCTACTATCTTAAGTAATTAAAATGTTCCTCAATTTGCTGAGTTACCTGAACTCCCACTCCCCCATTCCACTTTAATATCAGTGTAGCCGCGTATTATTCATGAAATCAGGCAGTTATTTCTTATTTCCATAGTATCCATTAGGTAGAATTCAGGCGGTTTAGTACAAAGAGGATTGGGTGCTTATGGGAACCACCTCGTTTACAGAACTACATTGTTACATATTACGATATGTATAGTGTGTATCAACAGATAGAGCTACATATGAAAAGAAATATCTGGCCTGAGAACTACATGTTCTACTACATAACCAACATTTTCTACTCAGACACTGATATCTAGCCCTTTTTTTGTTTCTCCCTGTAATTGTCCTAATTCAAGTTAGGCTCCTGACTAAGATCATCCAGGATTGATGGGTGTGAGGCCTACTTACTAAGAGCAGGTCCTGGGATCTGATTTGTATATTTTAGATCTACTCTGCTGAGAGGAGATGTGCTGGCACAGCGATATGGGTGATGCCCTTTAATGCACTTCGTCTTATCAAGCCAGCATCGCCCTATTCAAACCAGTGTTTGATTGAGCAGTGTGATGTTGTTTGGGTTTTACATTGGGGATAGTTTTTAGAGGCACCCTTCTCTAATTTGTGAAGTGGGGTATTACAAAGGAGACAATTAGACCCACGTTCGATTGGCGTATAGAAGCTTGGATGCTGACAGTGAAGAGAAGGCTTTCAAATGTCATACCAATTAATCTATCCAGCCATCAAACAATATTCTGGAAACAAAGTCAGGGGGGGCGATCAATCCGCATCACTTTTCCCCTCACCGGGTTATGGGAAAATTGATTTGTCAAACAAAGCATTTTGGAAGCAGCGCATGGATTTGTTTGGGATCCATTAGCCTCCATTGAGCATTTTGTTTAACATAGGATTTTCATCACAGAGAAAATGCAGTGTCCTCAATATTGTGAGCTACAACTTTACGATTTCTGATTTCTTTTTTCTTGCTTAGATAGCTTTGGAAAGTGCTGATCAAGATTGAAAAGACTGCTAATGTATTTGATTGAAAATATAGGGATACTTTTCTTCTTTGACATGTAGATATATTCATGACAAAAACGATATTATTTTGGCCTGTCCAAACTATCCTCACACAAAAATGATTCCTTCGTGCAATAAAATATTGCACTGTGTCAAGAAACACGTAAAAAAACAACTGATTTTATGCATTTCTTTGATACCACACAAGCATGCCGTATATTGTGTAGCCCAATAATGCAGTGAACAATCAATCCCACCCCTCCCAAAGCGCAAGGCATTAGTCCCCAGTATCAGTATTATTGTACACTGTGGGGCTATCCTGCCATTCTATACAGCGTGGCTGCCCTAAGCTGTATCATGCAATTCCCTATGCAGAGTATTGTTCTAAGACAGAACTGTATCACATTGTGCCCGTCATGCTGTTTTAGAGGGGAGAGAGCTTCCTCTATGGGATTTCTCCCACCCCCTTCCCCTGATAATGTATCTCTCCCTAAAGGCTAGGCCTCCGTGACCTTGTCTTATTCAACGAGGGCGTCTTGAGCAAAAGAACTGAATCCTGAATGGGCCAATTCCCCTCTTTTAACACCCCTTTAATGTCATCAGTGAAATATGAAGTCATTAGGCGATATTAAAACACTGCTGACAAACTAATTAACGGGAGACATTAAACAGGACGGGCTTGATTAATCCGCTTTAACGATTCTTTTTAAGTGGTTCTGGTCAAAATTAATACAGATTTACTGGTGATCTTAAGAAAAAAAATACTCTTATGTGTACCAGACCTCAAGGGCAATCTAAAGTCACTGGCCTTTTACCTCCCAAATGCTCTCCCTCCCACCCTGCCCTCGCTGTTGCT